>JAFBJR010000064.1:910917-1066644 GCA_016785285.1 Brachirus orientalis
AAAACAAACACACAGCACAAAAAACTGAAACTGACTTTGATTAAAGGCGCTCACAATAACCTTAACAGCAGCTGTGCATCCAAGTCAAGTCTCTTCAATAATTCATATCCTGGGATTTAGAGTCAGAAAGTAAACCGCTAAAACAGTTCCGCCAGTGCAATCAAGAAGGGACGCAAAGAGAGAAAATGAAGGAGTAAAAAATATAAAATAAATGGCAACAAAGAAAGACAAAGAACATAATGTCAAAGAATGATGTGCAGAGAAGACAGACAGGCCGACAAAGGAGCAAGAAAACAGGGGAAGGAAGACACAAAAGGAAGCCGTAGGTGAATGGACGAATGAGTGAATGAATAAAGAGAGGAGGAAACAACAAGGAGCCAGACAAAGACGAGAGACGAGAGAGGGAGGAAGTGACATGAAAACTGAGGAAGACGTCGGCGGAGAGTAAGAGAAATGAGCGAGATGACAGACGGCGACGCGACGCGTCGACAAAGACGAGGACGGTCTGACGTGAAGAAAATGAAGAGAGACGGAGCGACTTTGACTGGGATTTGTCAAAACATGAAGAAAAGAAGAAGAGGGATCATAAAAACTAAAAAGCAAAATCACCATGGCTGAAACAATTAATCAATTATTAATCGATTACTTAATTAATTGTGAACTATCTCTATATATCTATCAACTATCTAGTTTTCTGATTTTTCAGCTTCTTGAATGTGAATATTTTCTGGTTTCTTTGCTCCACATAACAAATAAATCATCAAAACAGAATAAAATTGGTTTGTGAACAAAACAAGACATTTTATCATATCATCATTTTCGGGTTGATCAATATTTTTCCACATTTAATTGACTTAATTACTCGATTACTAGGGGGAAAAAGCTGGAAACATTAAAAACACACAATTTTATCAGAATCCAATTATAATAAAAATTAAACAAAGCAAAGAAAAATAGAGAACAAAAACATAAAAGCTACATTAAAATGGCACCTACTATTGATTCGTTCAAGTCACGTCCGTTTGTCTATTTATCGCATAACTGTCCAACGGTTTGTTTGACAGGCTTCAAATGTGTCCGGTGGCTCACTCGGGGCACTGGTGCCTGTGTTGCCAAATTTGGCCTTGTTCGGGTGAGAAACGCGAGAAATATCAGTAGAAATGCGACAGATAGCACAGTAGGGGTGGGAATCACAATATGGTATTGTAACGATATTTGCAACAATCAAATCACAAAGCAACTTTAGTGCGAGTAAGAACCTGGCTCCATCTAGTGGACTGAAATGTTAATTGATTTTTTTTTCAATGCTAATCCACAAAGCGTTTCATGTTTTTTTTTTATTATTACATATATTAAAAAATTAATAATTGGTGTCTCCATAGCGATATAATATCACCAGACAAAAACATTGCAATATTTATCAAGTATCAAGCTACTTCCTCCCACGTCTCACATGGAGAAACAAATTCAGGCCAACACCGCTGTTACCTTTGACCCTGTGAGTGGGTTACCATGGCAACCATGGCAGCTAAACGCACCAATGTTGCTAACATATCCTAGGATATGTTAGCACCAATGTTGCTCTGTTTTACTCATACACTTTACGACGGTAGGATATGTTAGCAACATTGGTGCTAACATATCCTACCGTCGTAAAGTGTATGAGTAAAACAGAGCAACGAGTTTGAGCGCAATCTTATCGTATCTCCGATCTTTTTTCCATCTTCGTTTTAGGGCCACGATCAGTCCACGATGACAACCTGCAAAGCCTGTTATTGCGCCGCCTACTGGCAACAGGAAGCACGGCCTCAGTAACACACACTGGCTCATGCACATGAAGCTTTCAGGCTGTGGTCTACATTTGTTATACTCTCTTTAGTTGACTTCAAAAAGTATTAAAAGAACAAGCAGTGCAAATGAAGTGTTTAAAAAAAGGCCTTGATTATAAACATATAGGAATAAAAATGCTTTTTTTTTTTACATGGGTTTGTAAGATTTCAGACCACTTCCTCTTATGTTACAAAGCCTTTTTTCCAAAGAAAAGGAGGAGAAAACAAGGCGTGTTCACTTGTGCGTTTGCCTGATTGAAGCAGCTGTTTGATTGTCAAAGACAAGCAAACTGTTCTCCTTTGTCTGTCAGTTATTGTAATTCTTTTTCCACTGACGAGTTACTGCTCAGTTTTCTCAAGGAAAGTGATTTAAAAAAAAAAAAGGTCACAAAATGTGAAAAAATGAAGTAGGAACTCGAAGCAGGAACTACGGCAATAAAAAAAATTTCAAACTGAGTTCATGAAAGGTGAATGTGTCTAAATGTACCTCAGAGTGTGTGTGTGTGTGTGTGTGTGTGTGTGAATGCCTGGGCCTTTAAGAGGAAGGTGCCGTCGTCTCCCTTGACAACCACCTATCATGTGAGGTGTGACCTTGACGTGTCATATGTGCAAAAACAACACGCTAAACGCTAAAACGCTCTTCCTGCTGCTGACCTTCACACCGTGTTATTACATTTATTTACCCTCCACCATGTCTTCACCTCCTCTACGTCCTCCGTTCTTTTCTTTCCTCCTTGTCTCCTCGCTTCCTCCTTCTTCAACTCATCTCCTGACCCATAATACCCACTTCACCTTTATCTCCTTTTTTTAAAAAATGATATATCTTCTCCTCGTCCTCTTCCTCACCTCCCCTGCTCCTCTTCTCATTATCATTCCATTACATGGATTAGTCTGCTGAGCCACACACACATGTTTGTGCTTCTATCAAAGTGAGGACCCTCATCTTAACCTTAACCATCACAACTAGATGCCTAACCCTAACCCTAACCTAAACCCAATTCTAACCCTAACCCTAAAACCAGGTCTTAACCCTGAAAAAGCCCTTTTAAGGGGTGAAAAAAAGTGAGGACCAGCTAAAATGTCCTCACTTTGTCAAAATGTCCTCACTCTGCAGCAAGTACAAGAACACACGCACACACAGAGCGATATTCAATACTTCATACAGAAAATTCAATCAAGAGTAAATTGAAGGACAAATTCATCAAAATGTCAAAATGTGAATTCCAGGCCACGTTTTCAAATGTCAAATCGAGCTGAAGTGAATCGATAAAAAATTTCGCGATCAGCTCATTGGTGTCACTTTGTCTGATAATCTCCAACTGTGTAAAAAAAACGGTGCTTCTTCTACCCACAACTGAACTTGGCTAAAATGCTAATAAAACACAGAAATCTGACAGCTTTTAAGAAAACACACAGAGAGTTTTTGACATAGTTTGGTTAGTGACGTAAAATTTTTAAGGTTCTCTACGTGTTGCCAATTAATTGTACAGGTGACGAATGATGTAAAGATAGACTCAACTATAAATACAAACACTAGAAGTGTCTAAAAGTAGAGGTCGACCAGTTTATCGGATAAAACGTTGTGTTGCGCTTTAAGGTGCATTCAATGAACCTTGTAAATTTTATCACCTCTGCAGTCCGACAAACGTACGCTTGCTGCTGCTGCTGCCACCTTCTGGTAATAGATAAATAATAATAAACAATATATTGGATTTTGTTTGGATTGTATCAGATTTTATATTTGGACCAGTATCAGACCGATACCAATGAAGGAGTATCATATTGGCTCATCCCCAAATCAAACCCAATATATCTAAACAAATACACTAAATACTGTTACTGTATACTGTTTTTTTTTTTTTTACATTAAGCAGCAAAACCCCTAAAGATAAAGAGTATAATTAAATAAATAACACATTTAAGCTACATTTAATCCGAAATGTACTGAATGAGCTGAAAGTTTTAATGTGAAAAATTGTTACCTACCAATAACTATATGACTCAGCATTCCCAAATAACTAGAAACAATGTAATAAATTAACAAAACCAGAATTTTACATGTAAAATTAAGCAGGAACAGAACAGCAAGTGGCTGGATGTTGAGTGAATTTAAATATGACATGACAGAAAATTATGACGCACTCTATAGACACTTTTTTCCGCGACAAAAAAAAGTAGACAAAATGTTAGGGTGGGACGAAGTGGGACGAGAACCAATCAGAAGAGAGGAATATCAAGCAGTGATCCAATCAGACTAATATTTCTTTGAGGTACCGAGGTTAGGTCGACCTATGAGGACAGCGCAGAAATGACTGCATGGAAACCAAACACTTTGTAAACCATGCAAAGCCAAACTCAAAGGACAAAAAGCACAATGGAATTTAAAATGTAGTTCAAAATGAAATAAACCACCAACGCTGCTAATTTGGACGATACAAGCAAACCCATTGGAGTTAGTCGACTAAAATATGACTAAAACTAAATGGCATTTTAGTCATAAGACGAGAACTGAAACTAAATTCAAAGTCAGAGTCAAGTCAAAATAAACGCTATTACCAATATTAGATTAGGTAACTTTGTAGCAAATTTATGCAGGGTTACGTTAAAAAAACAAACAAAAAAGTTATACAAAAACTCTTCTTGTTAAAAGGACGTCTCCGTGTGAACATGTGATGATTCAACTTTCCCCTTAAACGATTAAAACAATTAAAACAATTAAAACAATTCAGGGTGAGTCAGTGACGGCGAACTCGTCCCACAAACACCTGAATGCACCATAACAGACGAGGAGATCTGACTCATCGCTTCTAAACTGTGTTTTGCTACAAATTACACGGCGACAAATAAGAGACAAAGGGCCGTGTTCTTTTTTTTTTTACTGTGCGATGGACTAATACTAATAACGCCAGGTTTAAAAAAAGGACGGCGCCTGTAAAACAACAGCCTGTTTCCACAAACAACTGTGATACAAGTGCAATTAGGCCAGAAATAAAATCCTACTCTTTTCATACACAGGACAATGATCATTTAGTTTAGAGCTGTCATTTGTGTTGTGATACTGCAAATGTTTAAAATGTCTTATGTAATTGTTTATTCTTGTCTATGATTCATAATGAACTTTCCTTTGTTTCGGTTCATCGTCTTTATTATGATTACTATTTATTTATACATCTTTGGCACCTTGACACACATTTATATTTAATATGTAATTTGTCAGATCACATTTTAAAGAGTCAATAAAGTCTGAATAATTGATGCTGCACATCTTTAAGATGATTTCAACATCCAAAACTGTATCGTGTCACGTTTAATTTCACAAAGTCTGTAACATGATCCGAGTCCCTTTTTAAAGACACCACATAAATTCAAATTATTATTATTCCAATTATCAATTTACGTAATTAACAACTACAGTAATTCCTTAGCAAAATGGCTGCAGGCATAAAGAGTTACAGTATATGGACAAAGAATAATGTATCACTTGCTCCACAGTTAATGACAAGAAGGCTACAGGGAAAGTTAAGAGCTAATCTCTCACACACACACACACACAGCGTTCCAGAGTAAGCACTTGGAGTAAAGTCGGCCAAGTCCTATTTCCCCTTCATCCTTTTATTTGCAACCTTTCCAGTCACTTGTATCCTGGAGGATTTATAGCAGAGCTTAGTGGCCTTTAGACACACACACACACACGCGCGCACACAAATGTGTATGTGCATGCACACAAACACACATAACACGGGAGCAAGGAGACAGTGGAAGTTTTCAAACATTCAAACCCCAAAAACTGGACGTGATCCAAAAATGATGGACTTTGAGCGTGTGTGTGTTTGTGTGTACATGTCTTTCTGTCCCCGTGGGGACCAAAACACCTCCACACCTATCCTTGTGGGGACATTTGGACTTGCGTGGACATTTCGCCTTGTCCCCACAAGATTAAACTGCTTTTTTTAGGGTTAGGGTTAGAACTGGATTTAGATTAGGGTTAGGCATCTCGTTGTGATGGTTAAGGTTAGGGTAACGGGCTAGGGAATGTATTATGTCTATGAGGATCCTCACAAAGACAGTAAGACCAACATATGTGTGTGTGTGTTTGTTCCCTGAAGTCAGGGGTGGGAACGGATGTGGTTTTTTTGAATCCTGAGGACTTTGATTAGCTTATCAATCGTCTCCAGACTCACACTGTGTTTACACCAGTAAACGTCCTGAAAACCAGAATACACAAACACATGTTCACTCCTACAAATGCTACTCTTCTTCTGCATTGACTTCCATTCAGTTGGACAGTCTGAACAAAGCCTTATCCCATACCTTAACCATAAGTACCTTAATGTCCAAACATAATCACTCATCTTTTACCGCTTTATCCTCCATTTTGAGGGTCGAGGCGGGGCACTGGTGACACTTAACTAGTTCCTCAGAAATGAGGTCCTGCCTCATTATGACCAGGTTTTGGTCTCCATGAGGACGACTTGTCCTGACAAGGTCAGGGTTTATTTCGGAAATGATCCTTTAAAAGGTAACAAATAGGGCATAAACTATCAACTAACAATATCAGCTAACATGATCATTTTCTCAATTCATTGAGTAAATGTCAGTGTTCTCAAATGTCAAAGCAAAATGATTATAGAAAAAAAAAACCTAGAAAACTCAAACCAATTAATCAATTATATCAATTATCAAAATCACTGATTCCTTTAGTAATCAGGGTTTCCACACCTTGGTTGACATTGAATTTAAGGACTTTTCAGGAACCTTCCTGGACCAGTTCCCTCAAATTCAAGGATCAAATCTTTCGACACAGTTTAAGATGGGAGGACAACTTGTAAGAGCTGCCTCCTCCATGGCGTCCACTTTTATTGATTTGCAGGACGCTCTGCATCTGGACAAGTGATTGTCCTTTGGATCTTGGACAAGTCAGTGTTTGTAATTTTCTTTGGTGAGACAGAGGTCTTGGAAATTTCATTTCCCAGGCATCACCTTTGCTCATTTGCTTAACTTTACTCGCTTATTGTTCTGCATGGAATCTCACGTCACCGGGGGAGAGAGACAGTGAACAATGTCCACAACACTGCTCGTAATCACGACTCCACGTTTGTTCTGCGTAGGCCTAGTCTACGAAGATCAAGCAACGCAGGACATGAAACAGTAGGTGGCGTCGTAACAAACAGGCGGGAGACATTTACCTAACACTTAAATTCTTTCTAGCATAAAATTCAAGCACTTTCAATGACCCGTGCCTATTTTTTAGTTTTCAAATTCACAAACCTTCATGGATTTCAAGGACCCGTGGGAACCTTGAATAAATTAATAATTGATTAATCGAACACATGTTGCAGAACTAGTAAGAAATACAAGAACAAACCTACACAGTAAATATGCTCATACCAGTTAACATGTGCATGAACTGAAAAGCGTCCTCACACAGTGAAAACGAGATCAAGAGAGAATGGAAGAAAGAGAGACAGAGAGAGAGAGAGAGAGAGAGCACAAGAGTAAACAATATCTCGTAGTGTGGACTCTGGCAGGCGGCAAAAATAACAAGCACTCAGTTCCTCACTAACAACACGCTTAAAATAGCCGTCGGCCGAGTGGAGACAGCCTGTGAAGATGTCAACAGTTTGGCATCACCACCAAATCATTCTTCATTTTCCCTCCTCCACTTCTTCGTACGCAAAGATGCAAGCAGCACGATTCCACTGAAACGAGATTGCAGGCGCCCGATGCACATTATCACGGCAGACGTTGAGTGACAGGCGGCACAGCGTGAGCAGGAAAAAACCGTTTCAGAGTGTTATGCTGCTAATGTTCCTCGAGTGCAGCAATAAAAGGAGACAATCTCTCCTCTGACTTTGTCACCCCCACTGGAAAACGTGTTAGTAATCACTTTGCCAGATGTAAAAGATTAAAGAAAGTGTGGCAAAAAGAAGCTTTTTAAAAATCACGTTAAATTCCACCCGTCAATCACACTGGTGTCCACTCATACAGTACGTGCCGTCCGTTATCAACGCAATTTACAAAACCGACGCAAGTAAAGAAGTGAGTGATATTAACTGCCACAGGAAAATGTTTACTCATAATATAAATCAAGTGAGAGTTAGAAGCTAATTTTTTCCATTGGGTTACAGTCAAATTTAGTTCTTTTAGTCACCCCCTGGTGGACATTCAATATATCCACACTTCATACTTGGCTTCAACCTGCACATTCAATGGTTTTAACGACCTATCAATACTTTTCTGCATCTGTTAGCAAACCATTTATTAAAAAAAATGTCTGTATCTTTTTTTTTTTTTTAAATCAGTCTTATTTAGAAGTTGTTGAGATTTATTTTATTTTATTTTAAATATTGTTGGGTTAAGCTAAACCACGACAAAATGCTTCAGATGAGCCACGACAGGACTAACAACAGTTGATGCTAACATTAGCAATAAATACCAGACAGTTTCTTCTGTTTAAGCTATTAGGCTAATTTGGTTGCTACCAAAATTCATTGCTAACATTCACACTAAACCTTGACAGTTTCTGCTGTGTAAGCTATTTTGGTTGCTACCAAAACAAGCATTAAGGTTCTCTACCATTGTACAAAAACTCTTTTTGATATAATAACAATAATAATATAAATAATAATTTGGAAATGCTGTCTCAGCATTCACAATGACCTAAAAAAAAAACACTAGTAAATTAAAGACAGAAAACAAAATGGCTGCTTGTAGGGACGAGCCGATACAATAACAGTATTAATCCATTAACCCTAAATATGATGTAGTGAGCACAGAAAACATGCTATAAAGGGAAAATTGTCCGACTCCACTTTAATTAACCACATTATGGTTAATTAAAGAGATAAAAGACTGTATTGGACGGATAGTGGCCTCTGTTGCGATTCATAGGGTTGCAATATCGGTATCATATCGAACAGAAAAAAAGTTGTAATGAGCCATACTTAGCAGACAAATAATTATAAAAATGTATAACATGATTAAAAATATAATTTTTGAGCGACATTTTTTATTCATCCAGAGTCTTTCAAGGACTTGCATTGACTTTGCCTTGAGTCTTTCTTCTCATTCTGCCAAAATAAAAGCACATTAGCATTACACCGAGGAGGCTACAAGGACGGGGGGGAAGATACATTTTACAGACAATGACATCTGACTCCCTCGTTGAGGCGCTTGGTGTAATTTATTGACAGAACCGCAATTTCAAGGTCATATTAGCTGCCTTTTTTTTTTAAGCTTGTCCTGAGCCTATATTTAAACTGGGCTAAACAAATAACACGAGGGTCAGGGTTAAGGCTTAACTCTTTCTGGAACCCTCTCTACAGGAAAACGACCTGCCTGCAGAGCAGAATGAGTCACATCGCTCTGCAGGTGGCTCTGCTTCTCATCCACGACCCTTTTGACAGCTCTGTGAAGGCCAATGAGCCCCAGGAGGAGGCGGAGCCTGCACAGGGGAGAGCGGCGGCGGAATTAGGCGCGGTGTTCGATGCCAGAGACATCAGTCAGTTAGATGAGAGAAATTGAGTTAAGGCTTTAAGGCTTACGAGATGGGGGGAGGGAATTGAGAGACAGACCATTGCATTTGTATAGGTGAATGTACTGTGTATATACACATATATATATTATATATGTATACAGTACTGTGCAATAGTCTTAGGCCACCACCAGCTTTGTTGTTTTTATGTCAGTTTTGTGATCGTTGGCGTTTAGATTGAAAAGATGTGACTAAAAGTCAGTCTTCTACTATATGATCAACCTGTGAGTGAGTTGAACTTGTGCAACATGTGTATGTAATGCTCCAACATGTCTGGAGTAAACCAGGTATAATAGACCTTTTTCACAGCAGCTATTTGTTGCCATGAAATAGTAGGAGAAACACAGGTTTGACCAATAACATTAAGGTTCCATTCCAGGTTTTAAAGAGCCATGGTTGTGTTATTGTTCAAGTGGAAATGTAGCTCACACTAAATATTTGTTATTATAGAAGCATTTTTGTTGTTATTTTCAAACTGCATATGTGTTTCTCCATATTTTCAGGATGCGTTCCAATAAAGTGATTGAGATATAATTGTACAGTGTTGTCATTATAGCATTGCTAAAACAACAAATCTAATGGTGCGCTAAGACTTATGCACAGTACTCTATATACACACATGTACATATATATCATGTATAGGGTAAATGCCTCTGTCCTGGTTTAACAGATAATTAGCATTCTGGTCACAGCAGCAGTGAGGTTCCAGTGAGGCTGAGGCTTCATCCTTTTTCACACAGTGGTGCATCAGACAAACGTTCCAGTCCCATAAAAATGAAAAGGAAGGACAGACTAACTAACACTATTACTGAGGTTGTGTGTATGGAATAAACAAACTGCACAGCGGCAGCCTGTAATGAAAACCTAACCCTTACCCGAGAGCCTCTATCATCTCCCAACAGTTCGGCCGAGTCTTCAAGGTCAAATGTTTAATAACTCGGAGTCAAGGATTATTGTGCATTCTATTTACATGGGAAGTTGGGAGTCGGAAGAGGGGGAGTGACATCACCTCTGTGTTGGCTGCGGAACAAAACATGGACACAGGTTCATATCTCATTGTTAGCCAAAACCAAATCGACTACAACGGTCTTCGCGGTATATTCCGCACACAATTTGCATAGCAACATGTTTGCCAATATGCGTGCGACTGACTTAATGTCAAACAAATAAGACAGAAGTGTAATTTACAGTAAAATAAGCAGTGTTTTTAACAGGAGTGGCAGCCACTTTAAAATGCTATGTCAAACTCTCTGAATTGGAAATCCAACCTGAAGGGGGCGTCATAGGTAACACTTACTCCTCGGAACTTCAAATTCCAACTTCCGACTATAACAGGAATGCACATTTAGTCTTGAGTTAGATTAGGAATAGAAACCTCTCTGACACTGACAGACGTTTGAGAGTTTAATTTTTTAAAAAGATTTTAAATTACTCAGGGAAATAATTCTAATAAGTGGTAATGTTTGTGAGAAACAGCAGCCTGAATGTAGGAGGACTCTTTTATTTTATTTTAACATTTACATCATCTGAGTCACACAGCAGGAGATGATGATGATGATGATGTAGATTCTTGATTTGTCATTCATGTAGTGGTTTGGATTTTAAGACATAAACCAGCAAATATCTACCATTTAAATATCAAACGTTCATCACAAACCAAATATAAAATATCTAATTTTCAGACGTTTAAACTGTTCATGATTCGGGGTGGAAATCACAGGTTACCTCATGATACGATACACGACACACGGTTTGCAATATATATCACGATACAATGATTGAACAAGGCATCCAAGGCAAAGTGCAGGATTTATCTATTTATTCATAACACAGAGATCAAAGTGCATTAACTCTGTGTATTGAATGTGGGTGGGGCATCTCTTCACTGAGCTTTCTCTGCCACTATCCCCACTGTAAACGCCCACTTCTTCAGCCAGGTAACTTCCACGCAAGTTTCCCCTCTTCATTTGAGCAGCGCCACCACATGGAGACATCAAGTAGTGACACCCGGTGAAAGAAACAGGCAGGGGCTGTTTGCTTAAGAGTGCCTTCATTTATTAATTAAAATATCGTTTATTGTATTGCACGAGTAAGGACGACATCGATGTATTTTTTTAGTTACTTCCAGTAAAACAAACCTAAGCTATAGCTAAGGTGTTAGTTTTACAGAAATGTTTCATAGTGGCTGTGAAAATGTTACAGAAAAATTGAAAGACAAATATGCCTATGTTTGGGCATTTTTAAGCATATTTAACTAAGTATTTAACCACAAATGTAATGGTTTTCTCAGACAACAAACACAGACAAAACAACTTTGTCACAAGGTACTTCCTACAGTAAAATGTGAGCAAATTTCAAAAGGTCATGATTTAAAATACAATTTAGTCCAACAGATTGTCAAAATAGTCACCAAATGTTATTTTTATTTCATTTTTGTTATCAACCCTGGTCAGAAACAGCATCAGACGACAAACTATGCCATATTAGGTTCAAGGTATAGAGTTTAGAGCAAAATGATCTTGTGTTTGTGTATTAACGTTACTAAATGAAAGTCCTGTGGTACTGCCTACATTTCTCATTTGCTTGTGCACGACTGCAACTTCTAAAAATACAGAAAAGCCTCATCATTAGTATTCAGATGAGGCTCTGCTCTGTCGAAACAGTTTCTAACCAGAGTCCTGACGATGAGCTGCAGGTCCACACGTACACACATCAGCAGCAGCAGCAGCAGCGACAGAACCAGCCCGAGGGTTTTTAATCCCTCCCCAGTCACAGTTGCTACAAACCCGTCCTGATCTGCATCTTTATCAATATTTGTCCTCACGGAGTCGAGAATCCGAATCCTGCTGACACACATTAACAGGCGAGCGCGACTGGCTCATGACTGACGCAAACAAACACGAACAAAGCGAACTGTGCTTTGGTTAATCAATATGCATGAATGCTTTATTATCAATTACAGACAAAGGGAAGTAGAGGGCAAAGAGGGAGAAAATGAGAAAATGGCAGCAGGAGACGATAACAACAGAGGTTGTTTTTAATATAGTGCGTATCGATTGGTGCTGCCTCCCTGCAGCCAGTTTTAGAAGCAAGACAGTGTCTGTCTCTTAATCACATTACTGTCCAACAGTTCGTTTGACAGCCTACAAACTTGGCAGGTGCCTTACTAAGTGCACCAGCGCGGGCGGTGCCAACTCTGGCCTGGTTTGAACAAGAACTGTGAGAGATATCTGTCGAAATGCGACAGATTGGAGGTCGGGGTCAGAACTCGGAGTGGTATCACCTTTGAGTTGACCGTGCTCCAGTTGAGAGGTCGGGAAAACGGCTACCGACTGTGACGTATCTCGGCCTAGCCACTGTTAGCGGTGTGTGTCCCTGGACAGAATTTGAGCAGTCGAAGTGGTTGATGGTGGAAGTGGCGGGGCAGCCATTTTGGAGTCGGGGTTGGTGGGCTTTCCAAATTGGTGGTCCGACATCCCCTGAACTCGGAGGTAAAAACTACCGAGCACAACTGGAACAGACATTTATTACCCTATAGCTTGTTTTGTTCCTTGTTTCATACTTACAGTTGTATGAGCGGTGCTACATAAATAAATTCCCCCCCCAACTTTTGCTTATCATAGTTCTTCAGTGACTTTGAACAAAGGCATTTCGTAGCCTTAATATATGCCTTTTTAGCTTATATGGTTCGGTTTGGTAAGCCTGTGTCAGGCTTATGTTTAGACTGAGAACAGTACCTTTACTTGAGAATTTTACATAGGTAGTGTGACACTGTACCGTGTGATGACAAGGAACCGTTCCACTCAGTGGAAACACGGCTAAGCTTTACGAGGGTGGCCATTTTTTCGTGACAGTTATCTGCGTGTTCTGTGTGGCAATTTTTATCACTATCTTTTTTAGCCTTCTTATGAAACCCGAAAAATTCCTACGTTAAAAAATCTCCAGAACGACATCGCTCAGCCAAGTTTTCATAGAAGCAAAGCAGATGCACACTATGAGACTGTTGCTACTTGATGCTTGATAATAGAGTTGACTGTTTCCCCATAAATGTTAAAGCACTTCCACTTCTATGCCTGAGTAAGATCCTTAATTCAGCTTCCTGTTGCCTTAAACCAGTGCTTCTCAATTATTTTCTCTAACCACCCCCGCCCCCGGAAGAAGAAACCAATTTGTGCCGGTCTTTCCTCGTCTCCCACCATAGTCACAGTGAAGCCAAACGCTAAATGCGCTTCGTCATGTTTCCTCGTCTTAGCTTTCAGATGATTTTGTTTTGTCTCATCATCTCCGTCTTTCTCCGCCTTTCTTTTCATACCTGTTAAAAAAAATTTTCATGTTGTATCTTAAGGGTTTGTACACCGCACTTTGCTTTGCTCGGTGCAAAAAATAACCCTACACCATAGAGCTAATACTCCCTGCGCACACTTTTGCCATACATATATTCTGGTATGGCATAAAAAGCATGGTCCCCAGGGTCACACGCGCCCTCCCGGCATCTCACCACGCTCCCCCTAAGGGGGCACGCCCCACTATTTGAGAAGTACTGCCTTAAACGGTAAAACATCCAGCAAAGACAGTCAAATCAAATTTTCATAACCCAGCCATAACATTTGGACGTTTAATGGGGTTAACTGGGGGATAATTAGGATTAACTATTAATTTACAAACATAAACGTGTCCTAGACTACCATTACTTCTGAACGGGGCCACAAGTGCCTCCTGCCTCAAGAAGCCACTAATCTCATTAGTTTGGTTTTTTGAAATTCCAGGATTTTGTTCCTACAAGGGTGTAAAATGTTGTGGCGGAGTCGTTAAGACTCAATCGAGGGTCTTTTAAAGGCCGTTGGAGGGAAGCGAGCAAACGCCTCATGCTTTTGGCTCCTCCCATGTGTCCTTCCTCTATAGCACTGCAGAAACACACAACAACACCAGATCCAGAACTCACCTTGATGTTCAAGGTAAATTTTAATAAATGCAAAACAAGGATGTGGCATTAGCAAAGCCTTTTATCAGGAAAGGCGTCGGTTTCTTTTTGTTCTAACTTTTCTTTCCACCTCTGCTGCTTTTCTTTGGTTTAGTTTTGGTCCACGGGAGTTTTTAGTGCAAGAGGAAACATGATGCGGACATGGAATATGGAAAGTGTCGCTGTGAACAGAATAAAAACCAGCCTCTGTGCCTCAACACAGAGATTAGAGAGAAACAAACAGCAGCTGAAAACTGAATCTATTAATCACGTCGCTGCTCCCTGAACAATGTGGGTGTTTCTCGGGTAAACGTCTAAATGGATCCACTATCAATTTTCAAAGGTGTGCCACATGCATTATGGGATGGCAGGCTCTTACAAGAGGGTCACGGTCACACTAACACCTGAGTGCAAAACTGCAAAAGAGGGCCTCTATAAACGAGTTGTTTTTCTCTGTGTGTGTGCTGAAACTCATTTCCCCCATTTCTTATCTCAGTACCACTAACACAAGCTGTCCACCACTGCTGGCCAACAAAAGCAGGACTATCTCTCAGCCTCTGCCCACTCCCTTCCCAACCATTCAAGGCTTTTCCCACTTCCAAAATACCCCTACACCCTGCTCCTGTTTTTCCACAAACCTCCCTCCGAGTACACCATATTTTTGTAAATGACATGCTGCTCCTTACTCTTTTCCAAAATCACTTTTTGTTTTTTGGCCAGTGTATTCTTCATCCCTGCCTTGCTCCATCGTCTCCCCAACAGGATTTGGATTGATTTTGTATTAATTCCAGTCCAGTCTGGCCTCAATGGTTTCCGTCTCGGTCTCTAACAACTTAATGATTTTCTGGTCCTTCTGCTAACAGGCTTTTGCGATGACCTTTTTTAACACATGACACATAAAGGCAATATGAATCTATCAATGGTTTAAATATATAGCCAAGTAAACAAAAAAAAGTTCAGTTTAAACCGATTTAAAACAAAAATATAATCCTCCAAACCACAGAAAGAGGAACAGCAACATAAAAGTAAATTAAATACATAATGCCAAGTACGTTTTTCATGCAATGAGGCTACAAACAAAGTCAATGCAATGCAAATTCCTGTCAGTTAAGACAACATTGAAACAACTGCACCTCAACAAAGGAAAAAAGTAGTTACAAATAAAGCTACAGTCATAAATTTGATCAAATTAGAACAATATCTAAAAGAAAAAGAGGGGCGATCAAACTTCATTCAGAGAATATTCAAGGAGGGAATCAGGATTTCCCAAGTCGTGTCCAAAGTGCACAAAAGTATGACCTGTCAGGAAGATCTTGAATGGGTTTTGTGCCAAATTTGGCTTACTTCACAATAAATCACATGTCAGTTTATTAGTAATTGCATGGGCATTTCTAAACTGATATTATGATATCATGTATTTTATGGAATTAAACATTTTAAAAAGTGCAGATGCTGTGAATTTCACAGTGAATTACGAGCATTCGACAACTCTTAACTAAACAGATCAATCATGAGACGAGATGTCTCACAATGTGACTCAACTAAATGAAAATGACGGACAGTACCAACTCCATATTCTCTGAGAGAAAGCGAGGGGTAAAAACCTCAATATCGAGTTCCAAATAAAATGGCATTTAGATTATAAACAATACATAAAATAAACTGGGATTAACTTAAACTGTCCTTGACCTTTATTTTGAAAGAGAAACAGTATTTTGTGTCGATGCTAAAACAACTGTTCTGCCACCGAGCTCTGCCTAGATATGATGATGTGAGTGATTCACAGTGATGAGTCAGTGCATTTATGTGTGTTTGTGCGCATGTTGAATGTCAGGCTGAGTGTGTGGGAGAAAATATCATAGAAACAGAGTGGGTGAGTGCACACAGGCCTAAGAAGGTTACAGGTAATATGACAGAAGTGCGTGTGTGTGTGTGCGTGAAGCCATTGCTCATCACTACAGTGTTTTAAAAAGAACAAATCCTGGCAGGAAACTTTTGAGCTTTTTGCACCTGTGACTTAATGTAGGAGGCTGGACACTTAATATTTTTATGTTTTTATACTTATCCTAATAAGAGAGAAAGAGAGAAAGACTGTGTGTCTGTGTGTGTGTGTGTACCTGTTATTCCCTATGTTATGGGGACCTAAATCTGTTCTCACAGTCCCATTATGAGGAATTGTGGGGACAAAAATCCAAGTGCCCACAATGTAAATTACTACATTTTAAGGTGAAAAGTCAGGCTAAGGTTGGGGTTAGGTTAAAGTTAGGGTCAGGGCACTAGTAATTATGGTTAAGGTTAGACTAAGTCTGCAGGAAATGAATGTAAGTCAATGCAATGTCCTCTGTAGTCATGGAAACCCTGTGTGTGTGTGTGTGTGCAAAGCATGGATATTAACTGAGATAGAAAAAGATTCACACTTTGGATTTAAGTCAGAATCCTTCACATCTGATAAGTTAAGCCATTAAATACCATTAAAAAAAATAATCAACCAAGATACAACCAAGTTCAAAATCTAAATCAAAAGACACTGTAATTATTTCAGAAAGACAAACGAAATTCGGGAAACAAATGGGAACAACATAAAATCTAGATTGGAGAGACAGAACATTACATAGCATAACCCTTCAACAACCGGCTACTGAAGTTAAGCACATTATATTAGTTTGTGTCATCATTTATTAACATTTATATCTTACCAAATGGAGGAAAAAAGAGAAAATCTGCAAATAAATACACTACATAGACAAACAAATTCGCACCAATTATTGAGCACCTGTATCGGCCATTGAAAAACCCATATCGGTCGACCTCGTCACAATTATGGCAGCTGAATAACGTCTATCCTATTGCATTTTGCTTATTGCATTGTTTAAATAAATGTTTTGAAAATGACATGTATAGTATATATATGTATGTATTTGTAAATCTAAAAACAAGGGTCACTGATCTCATACAATGTCTGCTACAAACATAACATAATGTGTAACATAATGTTTTATAACCTGGTGAACAAATGGCTCAAAGAAATACAGAAGCGCAAAGTGGTGGTGTTGTTTTTTTCCTTCCTCGCCTTTGGCCTGAATTTAATCTGTGAAACAAGCAAAGTATTAAAAGCCAGAAAAGGACACTGACCCTATGGTGCGTTCGAGAGGTGTGCGGCCTTTTTGTGTTTGTGACCCAAAACAACAGCAGCAAAACCAAAAAAAAACAAAAAAAAGGGGTTTTACTACTGTAATAAAAATAATGTGTGTTTGTACTTTTCACCTAACATGGACCGAGCGAGCGAAAGGTGTCACAACCCCAAACCACAGGAATCAGCTGCTACTAAAAACAGCAACAGAGTAAACAAGTCAGAGAGAGAGAACGAGTCAGCAGCTCCGGTCTCGACACCAAAAACGCACAACACACAAGAAAAAGATGAAAAAGTGAGGGAAAAACAATCAAATATGATCAAACGCTGGACCTTAACTGTGACAGCTACTGTTTCTCTACTGGCAGCCAAATGCATTTCTATTTCAAAACTACTGTTCATCACTTTCAAGGAGATTTTCAGGAACAAAAAAACAAAAGCAGACTAGCTTCAGAGTATTCAAGCTTTTATATTACTAAAAGCAAACTTATCCGCTGGCTTTTGACTAATCTTTAATCTTATTTTTCCTTGTCAGTTTATTTGAACCTTACTCTGTTTTACATATATATCTGTTATACATATCTTATCATTACTCACCATTACATTTTTATTCCATTATTTTACTTGCATTTAAAATGCTATCGATGGTAAGTGCTTCAAAAATGAAATAAGGGTGATAAACAGAAAAATGTTTGCAAATGGCCATCAAATTTAACATCTGCTTTAAAATTTTCATCATAAGCTGTAGAATCTTGGCGGACTCATTGAAGCAATAGTGTTGCTTAAAGTACATATTCCAAAGCTCCAAAAGTCAAAGTATTTTTTTTTATTTTAAAGTATTATACTCCGAACAAACAAACTTAAGGGCAGTAGATATTTCTGCCATTTAGAGCTCAGTTAAAAAAAAAAAACAACGTCAAATTCATGTCAACCTTCAAGATTTCGATATTGATGAATATAATCCTAAAATCAGTCTTTTAATGTGGGCTATTTTACTGTATTCCCATGCACAAATCTCACGAGAATATTGTCAACTCTCGTGTGACTGTAACAGCCTTGTCCACACAACACAGTTTAGTAGTTTGTGTCCTCCATTCGTCATCGCAGACTATTACAACGTGGTAATTACTTTAAAGGGTCGGTAGAAGATGAGTGAGTGACAGTGAACGAGTACTAAACATCACTTACACTGTGTTTCGTGGCTTTTGAAAACATTAATATTTTTATTGATGCACCAGTTTAGGGAGATTCTAATTTCATTTAAATCGCAGCATTATTTCTGGGACACTCTTTCACAACCAAGATAAAATCGATATAGAAATTGAAACATCTGCCGTCCGCAGTTTGAACTTCCATAATCGCAATTACACTTTGAAGTCCGAACTCATAGCTTGCAGTTCTTCAAACGCTGGGATGAAAGTTCCCCCTCATTTTAATCCCCGTTCCCTTAATCCCTCTGGATTCTAATCCACAGTTCCCTCTTGGTGGTTCTTCGCCACAAGCTCAAAGCGTCCTGTCGCAGATCAAAGTCCCTCTTCCTCTTTCAAACAAATGTTCCTGTTGCCTCATAGTCTTACATACACTCACTCATCCTCTATCGCTTTATTCTCCACATGAGTGTTGTGTGTTGAGTGAAAAAAAAAGAGCTGTTCCATTGGTGTCTACTGTGTGGCGTTCAAGTTCAATATCGTTGTGCGTTGCCGTCATTCTTTAGCGTGCCCCTCGGTACCTGTCTGACCTGCTTCAGCCGTGCGCTCCCTCACGCGCTCTCAGGTCAGCGGATCCGTCACTTTTAGTCGTCCCTAAGACAAAGAGGAAGCTCAGAGGTGGCCGCGCATTTTCTGTTGCTGCCCCTAAACTGTGGAATGATCTGCCTTTGCACATCAGACAGGCCGACTCACTTTCGGTTTTTAAGTCCTCTCTTAAAGCGCATTTTCTTTCCTCTTTGTCTTTTAACTCAATTTGAATTGTTTTACTGCCTTTACCATCCTGGTCTCTGTCTTCTTATCTTTTCTCTGTTTGTAATACTTGATGTTTTGTTTGTAATCTGCTGAACTTGTCTCTGTACATGTGAGGTTTCTCCCATTTTTTCCCTTTAAAAAGGGTTTTTTTGTGGATTTTTTTCCTCACTTGATGTGAGGGTCTAAGGATAGAGGGTGTCACATGCTGTACAGACTGTAAAGCCCTTCGAGGCAAATTGTGTTTGTGATGCTGGGCTATATAAATAAATTTGACTTGACTTGACCTACTGCACGTCTGTCCGTCCAGGAAGAGGAATCCCTCCTCTGTGGTTTCTCCCATTTTTTCCCCTGTACAAGGGCTTTTTGTGGAGTTTTTCCCTCACTTGATTTGAGGGTCTAAGGATAGTGGGTGTCACTTGCTGTACAGAAGAAGGCAAACTGTGTTTGTGATGCTGGGCTATATTAAATGCTTTACTTTTGTATTTGTCCTCGTGTCTGTGTACAGCACTTGGGTCAACTGTGTTGTTTTAAGGTGCTTTATAAATAAAGTTGGATCGTATTGATTGGATGTCATTGCACCACTACACGGCATAGCCCACATCCCACCGACCAATTAAAGGTACTGTTCTAAGTACTCCAGGAACCCAGGGCTTTACCAGTCCAAACTATGCCAGACTACATCAAACTAAACCATACCATGATGAAAACACAGCATAAGACTCATTCTTTCCAAGACAAACATATAGATCTGGCAATTGAACATAATTTGGTACCAACACCCATACCTATATATACACACTAGGCCTTTAAAACAAACATTTTAATTTACATTTATAACTGATAAAAACACCATCATAGAGCAGGATAAAAATGGCGTCCATGACCGTATCGACTTGATGGCAGCTCAAAGAGCCACAGTGGCAAATAAGGTGTCGGACGCTCCGCAAACAGACGGCAGCAAAGGTGAAACTGCACCTGCTGATCGATCCACCACAGCTAAGCTCGTCCAAGCAGCGAGGGGTTTATCAGAAGGCCAGAGCGGCCGACACCAGTGCAGAGAAAACGGGGGTAGGATTTGGCTACAACAGTGAGGTAGGTCTCCTGAGGGAGAAGAGACAGATGGAAGGGATGAAAACCGGGGAGGTGAAGAGGAGGAGATAATAAAGTGAAGGTGAGGAGGGAAAATGGCATGTTGCGGAGCTTACTTTCATCCAATCAAGCTCTTTTTGTGCTTATTTTTTTTTCTTACTCCCATCTCACCTTCGGCTTCGGGCTCCACCCACTCCTTGGAATTTCAACAAAGGCCGTCTAGACCTCGTTCTTATCGAATTCATCTCGTCACTCTACGTCTGTCTGGCTTCACGCTCCATGCGTGACACACGGATTCATCGGCCTGCCAGTCACTCTGTGTCGCTTTTCAGTACGACGTTAACTTTTCAAGGTTGACCGATTCATAGGTATGCGGACGATATGACATTTGCAGCTCAGGTTTCCAATGATCTGTTCATTCTGTGCAAGAAATGTATACCTTGATGGAAAAATGCATCGTGATGTGTCATCAGTAATAATATCTCTACAGCTGAAAGACGATTAATCGACTGACAGCAAATTAATCTGCCCTTATTTTTAATGTAATAAAATAAGCAATTTAAATTATACTTTGATGGTGAATTACAATTAAATCATTTGAATCAAAAATGCCAATACAGTTGTGTCAATTTCTAATATGTGATGATAAAACCTTTATTTATGAACAAATACAGTTGATCATTTGTAATTTATAAATACTATAAAGACAAATACACATTAATCAAAAAGCGTCCCTTACAGCTGTGTAACGGTGAGAATCTGGCAATACGCATACATTTCCCCATACTTGGGTAAAAATGTATCGTTAACATGATTCAAATAGACCATTTCCCTCCAAAATGGTCTATTTGAATAAAAACTTTCATAGTTAAAACAACAATATTCGGTCATCCTTGTCCAGTGAGAGAATTGGAAGTAGGAAAAGAGAGAGAGCCTGACTGCTGCCAACTAGTGGTTGGAGGTGTAATTACAATGTAAAACCACTGTCAGAAAAATACTGTCAAGTACATTTCCATATCAAGAGCACACTTCGTCCTAAAGCCTTGACTTTTTTTAAAAAATATATATATAAATTAAATGTTATTACCAGCCAACATAATACTGATATTTCGACTTAAATCCTAACTTTGTTTCACAATATCTTAATCTGTCAGTCTGGTTCCATTAGACTTTAGTCTGCCAAAGACCCAAAGGATCAAAGTAGCTCAGTTTTGGTTTTTGTTTTTTTTTTTTCCCATTTAGGCGAGCAACTCAAGACTTCTGAGGCAACGCTGGTGAAATTTAAAACAAGAGTGTCAGTTCGGAGGAGTGGAACAAACCAGGCGAAGTTACGATGCCCTTCACCCCATCATTTTCTCTGAAAGAATTTCATTCTTTTTCTCTTCCAGCCTTTCTTTGCTGGGAGACAAACAGCCGCCCGGCTCACACGAGCCGACACTTCGCCTGGAGCTCACATATAAACACACATACCTAACTGTTGTACATGTTTCCTGATGTAAGCAGCAAAGGTGAGTCAAGGCCGTCTGCACTTGTGAAGCGAAGCATGGAGCGATATTACATGACATGACATGACATGACATGACATGACATGAATTCTTAGTGAGGACACCCGTGAATGTAACGTGTTCTCTGGCCTCTTTTGCTGACGTTAACCATCACGACTAAATGCCTACACTTAACCCTTTAAACCAAAACTAAAGCTCATTCTAACCCATAACAACAATTCAAATCTTAGGCCTAAACTTAACCGGTTCCTCAGAAATAAGGTTCTGACTCATTAGTAGGGCCACAACTACCAATTATTCTGGTAGACGATTATTTTTCACCGTAAGTCACGATTATTGGTGTTAATTCAGAATAAACATACATAAACATAAAAATACAAATAACAGACAATAAGCTAAAAGACTATTTTACAGTTATATTTATTTTTCTCATTCGTTCTTCTTTGCTGGTTCAGAAAGCACTTGGTGTATACGATGGGAAAAATGGGCCTACTGCCCCCTGCATTTCCTGCAGTGCATTGCAGTTACTGAACCTGGTTTGCCAGAGGAACAATTTGGATTAAACGGGTCAAAAATAAAACTCTGCGTCTGTAAATTTTAATAATCAAAGTCACTGATTATGTTAACTAATTGTTGCAGCCCTCCTCTTTAGAACCAGGCTTTGGTCTCCATGAAGACCATAACCATAACCTCCACCTAACCACAATATGAAACGTAGCCCTAAACTTAACCAGTTTCTCAGAAATGTGGTTATGCCTCATTAGGACCAGGTTTTGGTCTCCTTGAAGACCATAACCATAACCTCCACCTAACCACAATACAAAACGTAGCCCTAAACTTAACCAGTTTCTCAGAAATGTGGTTATGCCTCATTAGGACCAGGTTTTGGTCTCCTTGAAGACCATAACCATAACCTCCACCTAACCACAATTCAAATCTTAGCCCTAAACTTAACCAGTTTCTCAGAAATGTGGTTATGCCTCATTAGGACCAGGTTTTGGTCTCCATGAGGACTACTGGTCCTGACAAGGTCAGTGTTTCTGACAGAAAAAGTCCTAAAGTGGTAACAAAAACAAGTCTAAACACACTCAAACATATCATTTAAGTCCAAGGTCAGGCAGGACACTGACTCAACTGCTGCCACACATACACTGTAATGAAAATTACACTGCAACAGGCAGGATTTAATGTGAAAACACAACAAACAGCAGTGCGTGCACACACAACACACACACACTGTGCCACCATTTCATTACATAATGTGCAGGTGAGACAAGCCACAATCAAGTGCGACAAAAGAACGGGGAGAAGATGACACTTGAAAGCAGCAATCAACGTTTGAACGCAGCGAATGACTCTGTGAGGCACGTCTTCTATTTACTGCGGGAGCAAATTGAGCAAATGAAGCATGTGACACTATAATACACTCCAACACAATGTAGCTATAATATCACCACACATTAAATGTAAGATCTACAGGTCAAGACCAAACAAAGGTTCAAGCACTTGTTGTGAATTCATTGACGCTTTTAGTCAGAAAATGCATCAAATTTTACGCTCAATTTATGCTAAACGTACACATTCATATGCTTTTTTATATGATTTTTTTTCCCCCAAACACTGTTGAACACACAGTGTAACACACACCCACATAATTCAACACTTTAAAGCAAATTCCAAAGGTGGAAAGAAATGTGGTTTAAGAAGATGGTGAAATGAAGAATAAATAGATTCTATTTTGATACATTATTTATCATTTTTTTTAATAAACTAAACCAGTTATTTGATTTTTCAACTTTTTTTAAATGTTAAAATTTCCTGGTTTCTATGCTCCATATTAAAATAAATTATTAAAACTGATAAATTTGGGTTTGTGGTTTGTTTACTCATTTATTTTGTTGTACCGTTTACATGTAAGTGGCATTTAATCTGAGTGGGAATCGCCAGAGACACCGCGATATGATATTATCTCGATTATTTAAGTGACAATAAATTAGAATAACTAATTATAATTATAATTATAATTAATTATATTAATAAATATTGCGAAATACTGAGTATTTACGAAAGCTCTAGGAATGAGCACTTGGCACCATCTAGTGGACTGAAACTTTTTATGCTAATCCACAAAATGTTTAATGTTTATTTGTATCATCAGTTAAAAAAAAGTATATGGTAAAGAAATCAAGTGTCTCAGTGTAATATCGGCACATGAAATATCGCAATATTTCACTGTAAGAGTCTTTTCCCACCGCCTTCATTCTATGGTGCCTGACACTGTGGCGATGTAACACATAAATTGGGTTAGCGATTTCCAAAGACCGGGTCGGGACCCACAGATGGGTCACGGAAAATATTTTTAAGGTCCTTTTTGGGTTCCGATTCATGTGTATGTTTTAAATAACATGCATAAAATGAAGTTGCAATTCATTTTGAGGCTGAAAAAATTACTTGATTAATCAAATAGAAACAGATCAACTAATTTTGATAATCGATCAATAGGTTTGAGGTGTTTTTTTTCATTATTAAAAGAAGTTTTCTGATTTTTCAGCTTCATAAATGTGGACATTTTCTTGTTTCTTTGTTCTATATGACAAAGAAATTAATAAAACTGATTCATGTTGGTTTGTGGACAAAAGACATTTGAGAACATCATCATCATCCCACATTCACGAGACACTGATCGATATTTTTCAACATTTGCTGACATTTTATGGACCAAACGATTACTCGATTCATCGAGAGGAAACAATTGACAGATTAATCGATTATGGCGGCTGTAATAAATTCCCTAAACTGTTCATTTATCAGGTGTTGCAGAAATGGCTTCAAATGAGTAAAGAAGAATAATCATTTTAAAATGATTCTTCTCATTTCGATTTATATAGTGATTTGGGTCACAGGTTATTTCAAAAGTGGGCCCTCATGTAGAAAAATTTGGAAACATTGATATATATCTTGCTCAGCCACAGTATGTGTGTGTGTATCTGGTATTCCTTATGTTGTGGGGACCTAAATCTGTTTCCACAGTCACATTATGGGGACAAAAATCAAGTCCACATAATGTAAATTACTATATTTTGAGGTGAAGGCATGTTGAAGTTAGGCTGAGATCAGGGTTATGGCACGTATGGCAAGTAATTGTGGTTAATGTTAGATTAAGTCTTTAGGAAATGAATGGAAGTCAATGCAAGGTCCTCTGAAGTCATGGAAACCAGTGTGTGTGTGTGTGTGTGTGTACAACTGGCAAGAGAAACGTTCCAGACAACTCCTTTCCAGAAAAAACATAAATCTGAACTTCTGCTATTTTATTCTTGTTCTATCGTGTTTCCATCTCAGCTTCCAACTCGTGTTTCAACGGGCTGAAAATGTGATTACACAGAAAATGCTGTGTCATAACATGATCGAGTATGGGTGCGTGTGTGTTACCGTGTGTGTTAGCGTGTGCGTGATCATGTACCTGATTTGTGTTTCCCCAACAGAGTGCGTCCTTCTCTGTAACTGGACGCCTCCATGTCCTGGTTTATAGCACGTTAGATGAAAGTGAAGCATATGTCCGTGATGCTGTCCGTGAATAGATGTCACTGCGTGTGTGTTGAAGTGTGTGTGTGCATGTCTTTCTATCCTTGTGGGGACCAAAACACATCCAAACCCTTGTGTGGACATTTTGTCTGGTTTTAGGGTTAGGGTTACGCATTTAGTTGTGATGGTTAAGGTTAGGGTAAGGGGCTGGGGAATGCATTAAGTTTACGAGGGTCCACGCAAAGATAGCAAGACAAGCGCGCGTGTGTGTGTGTGTGTGTGTGTGCACTACAGCAGACAGATGGGAGTCTATGATTGCACAGCAGGGGGAGGCACAGCCTGGAGACATTTAGCGTATGGCTCTGAGAAACTCATGTAAACATAAAAACAACACAACAAAGGCCTTTTTTTCCAAAAACACAGCAGCGTTGAAGCCTGAGTGACCACAACCTTTACACTGCGGCAGCAGCAGCAACAAAAGACGACTGCAGCTGCACGACCGGCACCGTTCTCCTCCGCTTTTTTTTCTTCCCAAAACCACGTGCATCGTCAAATTTTGCCTTGTCACACACGATCGCTGCCCCACAATGGAAACATGGTCGACATTTCTAGTCAATGCCCTGTATTTATCCTGAATTTTCTAAATACGATGGCACATGGCTACTTTTTCATCAAGCAGTGTGATAAATATTAACTTAAACATGAATTGTTAAATTAAAAAAAATAAATAAATAAATAAATAAATAAATAAAAAATAAAAAGGAGCGAGCCACAGCTTCTAGCAGCTGAAAAATTAACAACCAGGCACGTAGGTGTAAGCTTTAGCAAAAATATTTTTGATCCTGCACTGTAGCAGGATGTGTTTTTACATAAAATCAATTAAATCATGGGAAAAAAATACAGTTCAAATTCAAGTTAAGTCCATTTGTACTACTAAGTAAAATATTTAAGTATAATATATGTGTGGGGGGGGATCAATACAGTGAAATATCACGATATTTTGCGTGCCGATATTATATCGCTTTTGCGACACCAAGTGTTTAATTTTTTGTAGCATACATACATTTTTTTTTTCACTTTTTTGTGGCTTAGCATAAAAATAATCAATTGTCGTTTCAATCCACTAGATGGTGCCAAGTGCTCAACCACACGAGTTGTTGTTATGTGTATATGGCAATATATGATTTCGCAAATTCCGAGTATTTTGCAAGATTGTGATAATATCTTGACTTAAATATTGCGATAATATCATATTGTGGCGTCTGTCGCGATTCCCACTACGTATGACACACACACGGATAGCTGTTAGCTAACTGCTAGCTCGTTGGTAGGAAGCCTATTGTACTTACTAAACTGCTGCTGATAAAAATGCTAACTTTCAGAGCTTGTTGCACACGTCCATTTGCGTGTTAGCTTGAATGTGGTGAAGAGAGCAATGTACGAAGATGTGAAATCATCTTTTCGCAGCATAGTCTCATCACCAGCAGGGGGAGCCGTCACGTCAATTATGTGCTGTTAGGGCCGCAATGATTTGAAATATGATTTAAAATAAATAAAACGTGTTTTCTAATTGTTCAGCTTCTTAAATGTGAATATTTTCTGGTTTCTTTGCTCCACGTAACAAAGAAATCATTAAAAATGATTCATTTTGGTTTGTGGACAAAACAAGACATTTGAAAACATCATCATCTCCAGGTTTGGGAAACATTTTCTAGAAATATTTATGGAGACTCCCAAACTTTCTTTATATTCCACTTTTTAAAGAGTGGAATATAAGACCAAACTCCCGATATAAATCATGAGAAGAGAAGATCCTTGCATAATGTACCCACTAATTTACAGCCATGTATGTAACACGTAATATTGTTATGAATTGGTAATTTCAAATAAAATTTTAGCAAATTAAATTAAAACACATTTTTATGCATGTTATTTAAAACATATACACCTAAAACCTAACTAAAAGTTTGGGAAAAATTTGCAAATTTGTTTGGGGACCTCAAAAAAAATTACCTATGACCCATCTATGGGTCCCGACCCAGTCTTTGGGGACCACCACAATTATTACCACATGACTTACAAGAAAAAAAAAAACACATTTTCGGGTGTTTCCAAAGCTACTATATGAACAAAACAAAAGGAAAATAATGCTATAATAAGAGTATCATTATCTTTAATCTTTCTCTGGGGTCTGATGATGGAAGGCTGGAATCAGAAATGGTAAATAACCATAAAATGTAACGGTGAGGAAGAGGATCATTGTGCTGTAAACTCTATCTCCAAAAGGAAAGTCAAGCCATGGAAGGAAACTCCAGACGTCTCGTCCGCTCAGTGGTAACGCTTCTATATACGCATCTAAATAAAACACACTACAGAGTTTTTGGCAATCTCTCCATTTCTTTCCATTTATGTTCAGTGGGGTAAGGGCTGGTAATGTAACGCTGACACTCGTCCCACTATTGTGTTGCAGGGCAATTATGGCAAAACGACTCGGACAAATGCACAATGTATAATTCAGAACATCCTGCATCTCTGCACCGCGCGTCTTCTAGCCAGCAGTGTGCGTTACCAGGCAGTAGATAAGCATGTATTTTTAATGAAAGGACCCTGCTGTTTTCACTGGGATTATGTGTTAGGTCTACATTTTAAGGCTTTTAGCCAAAGAGCATGCTAATTAGCTTAAACTGTGCAACAGCCACAAACGTTTTAGCAAGTCATCCTGAAAATGTTTTCTACTAATTATCATCATTTTACTAGTAATAAAATTAGATTATATAATATGTTTATGAAAGCCAGGAAGCAATTAGCTTAGCCTCAGGACCAGAATTAGCTAGCCTCCCCTCTGTGAACATTTAAAAACCCACCTGCCAAAACCACTACATAAAAATAATGGAAATTTTGTTTAGACAACACGTTTTGAACACATGCTTTGCATTCAAACGGCAAATTGGAGAGAGCAGCATTGGTAAGAAACAATAGCTAGCGCAAAGTAACGTTAACGTAATGCAAAGCAGGAAAAATAGTCTGTTGGTAAACGTGACAAAGGAAACAATTTCAAAATTGACCTTTTTTTTTTTAAAGCTCAGTGCAATCAACAATAACAAATCAAAATTTTATGAACTCTTTTGAGTTTTTACAAATGTAAACACAATGTAAAGAATATGAATATCAGTCCACTAGATGGTGCCAAGCGCTTGCCTTCACTAGAGCTATTGCGTGAGTATATCACAATGTACTGTATAATTTCACAAATACTCTTAATATTTTTTTGTGATAATGTAATATTATTTATTAAATGAATAAGAAGACATTAGGTTGTAATTATCACATTATTAAATGTACTGCATTCAAAATTAAACTTCACACATATGGGCTTTTTTGGTGTTTTAATTAAAGTTGTCAATGTTTAATTTTTAGATTTCTGTCTGTTTTTGATGTCAATAGATTTATGTTTTATCATGAATATGCTTTTGTTGTTCACTTCATTCCACGTCAAAACAAGGACGTTTACGTTGAGGTTTTCTGAAATGTCATCAGGAATATGTAAATTGTGATATCATGGTGGAATCTTGTGTTGTAATTTTAGGCTCACATTGTCCACCTGCTACTTAACATCTTTATTTCCCCCCCCCACACACTTTTCTTCTCTGCATGTCAGTCTCCACACTTCTTCACTGGCTGCTCTGGGAAAGAGGTTCCATAGAAGCTGCTGGAGGTTAAGCACAGAGCTAAATCCTCAACATCAGTCCACGAACGTAGGAGTCATGGGACTCCCCCCCCCCACCCCACTCTGTATGTGGAGGCCTTCTTTAATAATGCAAGACGAGGAACTCTGCCACTGGGCCCATTCCTGAAATACCTGACACAGAGTGGCCGCGTGAGGAGGCCTCAATTATAACACCGCCGCTGAAAAACAAACCGTTTTTGGTGCAAATACTGGCAGACGTTGTACCTGCGACACCGACACGCGAGAGCAATGATAGTCGTTTCGTGTTTCCCAAATGTTTTCAAATCTTTTGTCCACAAACCAGCGTGAATCACTTTTAATAATTTCTTTGTCATATGGAACAAAAAAAAAAAAAAAAAACAGGAAAAAATTCACAGTTAAGAAGCTGAAATACCAGACAGCTTGTTTTAATTAAACCCATTAATCGATTACAAAAAATAGATGATGATTAATTTAGTAACTGAATGATCACTGAAGGATTTTGTTAAAGTCAACAAACCATCTTGACCCAAAACTCTATAAAATGATGACAAGAGCAAACGTGGACGTGCGTGATACAATGTTTCTGCCGTTGCTGTAAAACTTGATATTATTTCAAACAGATAACAAGACATTTCCCGAGAGCAAATGTTCAAAAGATGGATCATAACTTAATTTAATTTTATATGCAATTGCCGTGACGTCAAGAATAACAATTTGAGCTCCCGTTTTAAAGCCTGGTGTCTAATCATAATGTGCCGTAGTGAATTTTCCTCTAACTGGGAACATAGTGGACTAAATTGGGATCATGTTCTACTAAAGAAGAGCTGAAACTTAAAATCTAAGCATCAAACATTGTACAGTTGATCAAGAGAGATCTTTTGCAACCTGCAGAGTCGCCCCCTGGTGGATATTCAACTAGGACACAGGAAGACTTGTCCATTTCATTATAAAACAGTCTATGGTCCTTATTAGAGTTGGGTATCATTTGAATTTATATCAGTTCCAATTCCATTTCTGCTAATCAGGTCCATATCCTTCAAGTTTGAGTCTAAATGTAAGATTTTTTCCTTGGTTCTATCTTGGCTCATGGTATTTAAGTCTAATTTGGTTCCAATTCCTGACCCTGGTCCTGACCCCGTTTCTGGGAATGAGTGTGCATTCAAAAACTTTACTAATTACTGCTCAAAGAAGTAATAGGTTAAATATTTCCCAAAAAAGTGATAGGAAAAAAACAACAACAAAATATGATATGGAAATATGGAAATGTTTCTCCAGACCTTCTGCAGATCAGGATTGAGAATAAGGCAGTAACACCATTAAGATAATCTGCTCTCTCATCATCATCCTCTTCCTCACACATGCTTCAAACACGTACAGTGAAATTAGATGGAGATGGAGCGAGAGATAAGGTGACTCTAATTATTATTATTTATTTATTCTGTTATTTGTTTCATTTTCAAAATCGAGCCTAGCACATAAGCAGAATAAGTAGTATACAGATTTTATTTCAAGCTCGCGTACCACTCTTGGTCCACGCACCACAGTTTGAGAACCAAAGGAGAGTAAGCAACTCTTAGTGGTTGTCGGGGGGGGGAAAACTCGAGCCGCAGCAGTGAGTAAACAAAATACCAAAGGGCATTGTGGGTAGACAGGAAGAGGTTACAGTAACAGCACCTCAGTTATAGAAAGACAGAGAGAAGGTGGGGGAGTTTCTGGCTGCAGCAACAAAGACTCGACCCTTCACGAAGCAAATAGGTCAAACTCAGTCGACTGCGAAACATCATCATCATCATCATCATCATCATCATCAGGACCGAAGTTTGGTCAATTTCGTTTATACATCCTTGTATTTTTGCGTCTGTGATAAATCTGCTTCCTCTTTCAACTGGCTCTGTTATCGCACTCTCAGTCGCTCTGCTGCTGCTGCTGCAACTGCAGTGAAATCAAAGATATCTGACGAATCGTGCAGAAAATCAGCTGCTCATAATTAGAAATAGGGCTCCAACTAACAATTATGGCCACAACTTATTAATACAGGACTTATTTGGTACATAAAATGTCAGAAAATTGTTGAAAAAGTATTTTTCAAACCTGGAAATGATGATGTTCTCAAAAAATCTTTTGTCCAAAAACTAAAATGATTCAATATGAATGATTTCTTTGTTAAAAGGGTCAAAGAAACCAGAAAATATTTTTTTTTAAAAATAGAATTAGAACACCAATATCAAAAAAGTGTGGCTCAAAAGAAATGGAGAGACTTTTAATAATGTAGGGTAACAAAACTGCTCCAAAATACACATACGAGACGTTGCGCACACGCATTTTCAAAATACAAAAAGGCAGAAATACCCCCGGAGTCTTTGCTGTTAATCCAGTAAAGCCCCTAATTATTACGGGAGCAGCATAAAGATGTCAGTGTGCGCTGCTTTTTTATTCCCTAAACATCTGGGCTCATGTCAGGAGGGTGAAGCTCAGCCAGCCCACAAGAACATTCAACACCATTTTAAGGACAAACTTCACACTTCACATTTAACTACTGTCATTTAATACCTAACTGCACTTGTCACTGGAAATATATGAAAATAAATCACCTTTATCAACAAATAAAACCAATTAAAAAAAATCATTTTTTTTGAAGTTTGATTTGCTCAGAAGAAGCCAATCCACCCTCAGCTTCCTCGCTGTGAGATGAAGCAGGCAAATGTGAGTCACATGAGCGGCCCCTCAGTCATGATTGACCTTTGGCTTTAAATCTGACTCATGACTGCAATTACAGTACGTGTGGCAAAAGAAACTAACAGTTGACCATTAACATCCCTAGAGTACACCGACGTACAGTTTGGACTCTCTCAGTCCGTCCAGAACCCTCACAGGTCCTCAGTGCCCAGTGTGACCACCGCCACTTACCAGAACCAGTCTTTATGCAGCAGCTTTTACAACCTTAACGTTGCAGATGCAGTGGCTCGCTCACACACAGACACAGATGAGACATTTCCCCTGGTTGTCTTTAATGCTAATAAGACGGCGAGCGTTGGTGCAGCTGCAGCATTCCGCCGCTGTGTCTGCACCTGAGCACTTGCTGCAGACACAAAGACTGACGGAGTGTTGGGTTTCAGACTGTCACTGCGACTCAACTGCATCTCCACATCAGCGTCTGTGTGTGATGTATTGGTGTAGAGCAAGAGGAGGAGGAGGAGGAGGAGGAAGTGCATGCATGACATTTTGTTGCCCGTCTCCCTTGACATGTTGTGATCCGTGCAGGCGGTGATGCAAAAAAAAGGTGTTGATGTGGTCAGTGCAGTGCAGCGCAGCAAGGTCATAGTAGGCGACTTGTCTCATCATAAGCTGCAGTCTCAGACAAAGACGTCCAATAGGCTTCTCTGTCAGACGAATGTAATGTACATGTAGGTCAAGCAGGTGCACTGTCCACCTCTAGACAAGCTCCACAAATTCAAAATATAACAGAAAAGATATATATATATTTAATGATTATCAGATTGTATGACTAAAGCAGGGGCCTCAAACTCGATCTGAAGTGATATCACTTAATATCAAGTCATAATGACGTATTTCAGTATGTTTTTATAATTAATATATTCATTTTTCATCATAAATACGTTTTTTTTGTGAACTATATATATATATATATCGTTCCGCATTAAAACAAATTATTTTGAAATTCTGTGAAATATCGTCACAAATATTGTAACTGCGATATCATGGTTTTGAAGCAGAGGCTTAATACGCAAAGAACCATCTTCTAAACGTCTGTAGATACAGATGTTGAAGTGCTTGCTGACAACGTCATTCATTCTGGTATGCGAAGGCCGCCGTAGTTCCCACTTGTTACAGTCTCCATTATCACCATTAGATCTTAATAAAAAATTGGACGTAGTCTTTCAGTGGCAAAACAAACTCCCGTTTCAAAGCTACGTCACGTCATTTTCTGAAAACCCGAAGTTAACAGGTTTTGCCTGCAACTTATTGGACATTTTTAGCTCTCAATCACGCTGATGTCCACTAATATACAGTATGTATGCCACAGTCTATTGCCTATTTTCCTCTAAATGAGATCATAATTAACAAAATTGTCATTGTGTTCTACTGAAGAAAACCTTAAGTAGCAACTAAGACCATTAACTCCTCGGGAAAATGTTTAATAACATCATGAATCAGGTAAGAAGCTGTTCCCATAGACTTTCATTCAATCTGAGTTCTTTTTGCAACTGGTGGAAAATGGCAGAAAATGGCCTCACCATTAGAGGTCAATAATTCTTACACTCTGGAGGAGGAAATGCTAAGTGTTTGTAGCTGAAGTTTTTATAATCCAGATTAATTTTGTCATGAATTTTAATGGAAACAAGATTATGGGAAAAGAAAGCATCCCAATCAGATCACCAGCAATAATTGTTGTTTTTCCTCAATTAGGAATGCGCATTGCCCAAAATGTGGCGATACGTTACATATTCCGATACAGGGTTCATGATACGATATATGGCGATATAATCGGATATTGCGATCTCACCCCCATAGAAAAGAACATTCTGTATATTGACAATAAACTGCTTTCTTTGTCTCGTAGAGGAGTTTAACGAGGGAAAGCGACAACTGCTGCCAACTAGTGGTCGGAGGCTTGAATACAAACACAAAACCACTGTTATATTATATTTTTGATAAATCAGTGTAGCGCTTCACAGCATATATACAGCATTATGCCAAGAAATACTGCAATACTGTGCCGGAAAATATCAACACAATGTTTGTCCCACTCAGGCACCCATAGGCGTATGTTTATGTGCTATCTTTAAATGTAAACAAACAAGAGTGGTTCACATCCAGGACCAGTCATCATGGCTCCACATACCTGGGCACACAGCTGGGCGAAGAGCGGTCCACTTCCCAGGTGGCGTACAGGTTCATGTGGACCGGCCGGTTGGAGGTGATGCTGACCGGCTTGGAGGGCTGCATGTGCGGGGAAGGGACGCCCCCAGTCCGCGGGAGCCCTCCGCGCTCCGACATCCCGGAGGCTGAGAGCGGGCGTTGACACGGGAGCTAATGCGAGGGAGAGCCGTGGTGGCCTGGCTTCTTCTCCGTGTTTGTGTCCGCGTTTCCTGCTTCTTCTTTTTCTTCCTCTTTTTCTTCCTTCTGCCTATTTTTCAGGCTCCGTTCGGCGTGAGCGCGTGAACCGCAACGCTCCCGCGTCGCCAGCACCGCAGTCGCTGCGGAGGGAAAGTTGCTAATCACCGCCTGAGAGTGGAAACATGGCAGCGGGAGTCAGGCGGGGCTCGTAGCCGAGGGCAGGCGGCAGAGAGGAGCCCGAGTCTGGGCTCCGGGTGCTCAGTGTGTCCGTGTCCGCGGAGAGTGTTTTCACCGAGGCAGGAAGCGGAAATATGAGAGACGACGATAATGAGCGAGCGAGCGAGAGAGAGAGAGAGAGAGAGGGAGGGAGAGAGGGAGGGAGGGAGGAGAGCGAGTGGGAGAGAGACACCTACACCCAGAGAGAGAACTTTAAAAAAATGTATTCATTTTCTTGGTTGTTTTGTTGTTGTATATAAGTTTATTTTTTTAAAATAACACACCTCTGCTCCTGCCATTGATTAAAAAATTAGAATCAAGCTGATTAAATTTGAACATAGGATAATCCCAGGTTACCTTTTTTTTTTTTTTACATGGCGCTCAAAAATCTGCCAGGTCATCAACATTAACGCTGGATGGGCCTTAAATCAGGTGTCAAACTCGATTAAATTCACACCATCCCATCCGTGGCGTGTATTCACACCCCTTTTTTGCATTAAAACAGAAGAAGCTTCATGATGTTGCCCAGGAAAGTAAATCAATATGCTGATGATTACTTATTCTATGTTTGTAATATATTTTTTTTTAAAATTGCAATTCATATAGGGCACAAAAGAACACACCAGTGTGTGCAGTACCGACCTTGATGGTGTTTGTATAAATGCTGCGTTCACACCAAATGCAAGTTGTTTCACGCTGCGGGATTAGCATCAGCATCAATCAAACCGCCAGCAACACCGAGCGCCATTGACTTCTTCTCTGACCATTTGCCGTGCCCTCTTCCTTTTTGTTTTTGTCCCGGCACACATAGCAACCTGTGTCGTAAAGTTCCGAGTGCCGCCGTCAAATACGTGATGTCATTCTCAACGCTGATTGGTCTTTGCTTCATGGCTTCTTCGCGTCAGCATTGGAGCGTTTTAAGTGAATGATGTGCCAGGCTGATCGCACAATTTGTGCCACGTGACCTGGCCAGTGTGGGGAAAAAAAAAAAAAAAAAGTCGACTAAACTTTGTAGGTAAATTTGCCGCCACTTCCACTTTAATGTTTGGATAAGAAAAGCAAAGGAACACGAACAGGTGCTGTGTTTTCCCACACGCTATTTGCTGCACATACACAGTGTAGCAACATGTCTACGGATAAAAATTAAACATTAATACGTGTCCAACTGATTTGCAGTGAAATAAATCCAGCCATCTTGGAACCCTAAGTATGCGAGATTGCTCCATGTTGAGTTCTTAACCTTGGAAATTCCAAGTTCCGACTACAAATGGAACGCAGCGTCATGATTGGTCAGTTATTGATGATTAAAATTTGGTTGACCTCAACTTATTCCTGGAAAAAAGTGTGTGCAGTCTGGTGTTTTAATGAGTATGTGAGGGTCTGACAAGTGTCTGTCACACACCAACACACACACACACACCCTCTGTCAGCAGTTTGATCTGGCAAATATACAGTGCAAAGGTGTAAAACCGGTTAGTGTCTTTAAAGTCAGTTGAAATGTTGTAAAGTATGAAGGTCAAACAGGAGAGAAAACAATTGCATATATGTTTTGTTTTTGTTTCCACCTCTTCCCCCCCCTCCTCCTCCGAAGGCGGCACCATGGTGCATGTCTCGCGGGGTTTGGCTGTGCGGAGCAGGTGCTCGCGTCTCTGCGCCCTCGGGTAACAAAGACTGGGGCTGCTGGCGATTCCAATCTGGGAGCGTGAATGTGAATCACAGGGCGATCTAATCACTCCACCGACGTCAGACTGTGGACGGTTGCCATGCGTGACGTTTTCTCTGCAGCGGGGGGGGGGGGGGGCGGGGGGGGGGGGGGGGGTGTCGAACTTATTTTACTTCAGGGGCCACATGCAGCGCAATCTGACCTCAAACGGGCCAGACCAGTTAAATAGTAACATTAAAAAAAAACTATCTAACCAGAAAGTTTGTGAGGGGAAAATAAGCCTAAATAATACAAAATAAAGGTACAAAGCATTTAGTCACAGGTATCTGGAACAGAAAAAAATAATATATTCCACATCATGATTACAGTCACAAATTGGACCCTCTGATGGGCCCGTTCCGCGTATTTTTTTAGGCAGATTATCAGCGCTGTGATCCAGGCTTAGAAAAACACATTTAGTGCTAAATTCCAGTTAACTAATAAATTAACTAAAAAAATGACTGGACTATAGGGAACTTCCTGTAATGACAATTTCTTCTTAAATAACTTTGTAGCTTTGACACATAAAGTTGTTTCCAAGCAAAACCATGAATTAAACGCACGTTGAAGGAGGAAGCGTGAAGGGAAGCTTTGTCATTAGTCTGCGTTAATTGCATATGGTGCTACACGTCAAATGCTAAGTATTGTCTCAAGAAACCCTTGTTTTGGCACATGCAGGGAAAAAATTTGGGCACCTCGGGTTTCTTTTTTAGAGAAGCTCCAGAAGAGCTGAACGGCTACAATTACCCTTCGCATACATAAAGTATGAGAGGCTGTAATCACAGGTCAAATCACAAACTGGTTTGGCAGCTACCGCCTCTTTAAATATGTCAATTTAATCACAGTAGAGCTGAACCGTGCCGCGCTTGCTTTCAGTAAAGTGTGTTTTTCCCCCCGTTGTGCGGCCGCTGCACCTGACACAAAACGCGCTCTTTCTTATGCCACGTTCCAAGTCAAGGTGTGACTGAAACTGCTGCTTCGCCTTTCAGACCGTCTGCTGCTCGTTTCCCGTCCCTCGCTGTGGACAGTTAATCAGCCGGATGGCTTACTATGAGGCGTAATCCCCCCCCACCACCACCACCTGCTCTTTTTAACACGCTCCTGCTCCTGCCACCCATAAAGAGATTAGAATCACGGTCATGGGATAATCCCAGGTTACTTTTTACGCTGTGCTCCAAAATCTGCCGGGTCATCAACACCGTCACTGGATGAGCCTCAAATCTGATGTCAAACTCAATTAAGTTCACACCATCCATATTCTGCAGCACACATTGCATGTATCTATATGTCATGTATTCACCTTTTTTTTTTTTTTTTTTGCATTAAAACAGAAGATTCCGTAAGATTTTTGCCAAGGATTCACCACATTGTAGTTGAAGTAAACCAATATGCTGATGATTACTTCTTCTATGTTTGTAATATTTTACATAAATCAAGATTAAGCAAGCCAGGATTACTGCAACAATGAATCGATTGATAATCAACTATATTGATAGGCACTCACATTGACTTTGAGTGTTGTGCATTTCTTTCTGGTTCTCCTTCATTAAAAACAGATGAATGTTTTTTCGTAGTAGTCGGACATTTTGTGGACCGAATAAGTACTCGAGAAAATAACTGACAGATCGTCTTAGAGCAGTTCAACCTCCGGTAGGTCGGGGGTTCGATTCCCTGGCTCTGCTACATACATCTACATACAGCCTGACTGAGTGGGTATAGTAGGTGTGAAACAGAGAAATGGGGCAGTATGAATGAGTAATGCTCTTAAATTGCAATAAAAATGCAGACTTTTTCCTGTTTATTTGGCACAGGACTATTGAAAATGAACTGAATTCTCGTTGTAAATGGAATTTTGTTGCAAATGGGACATGGATCTGTTAATGCCACAAGATGATGTCATCCACATCAGGCTACACAAAAACCTCACCACTATTATTCATGGTGTCTTTAAAGCCTTTTGTTTGAACGTGAGCAGTTTGCACTGGTGACTGAGTCAACAAGCGGCTGCTGCCGCAGCTATTTAGGTCACTGGGCCTCCCACACTCAGGTGACTGGCACGTCCCCTGCTGCCCCCTCACTGCGGAGATGTGAACTGCATTTCCCTGAACAAGGGAAACGCAACAGTAGCAGCAAGTCATTTGCACATTTCCAAGAATTAATGAGTCATTATTGATTACTCAAGTCTGAGGCATGTGGTGTAGGGATGACATCAGCGTTGCCACAGCAACCCATCTGATGAAGACCTGACATGGCTTCATCAGAGAGCAGTGTTTCTTTAATTTTAATTTTTTTTAAAAAACTAACTGTTATTGAACACAAGCCACAGATTATGCAACATCTTCTTAATCTGGGACAAATTCTTATGTCTGAGTAGTTGCCAGGCAACCAGCAGAGATTACAGTAAGTTACTGCTCTTAGACGAAGAAAAATTCAAGTGTTAAGTGTGAGAGAGTGAATTTAGGTACCAATGCAGCACAAGCTAATTCACAATAACGTCAGACTACTGCTTTAAGAAAATAAGTCTTAAAAGAGACGAAGGCTCTTTTTCGGTCATGTTTTTGTTTACAACTGGACTGAAATCAGAGCAAACAAACGAACGGCTGTAATTCTACCGTGTAAACTCATTTACGTGGTATTAAACAAAAATAAGTCTGGTATGAGAAGATTAATTGTGCTCAGTGACCTATATTGTAAGTACTAGTAAATCTAGTAAAGTGTGAGGTGAGAGCTTCTCTTTCCTTTCAGTATATGTTTCATCTTGTGACTGGATTAGTCAACTTCGACTTGGCATCGACTCCGCATTTTATCACGGTCACATGATATTCTGATTTAAGTAAATGTTAACAGAAACTCCTTGCGGACTGGAATTAACAAAATCTAAATGAAACTGTGGGCAGACCATGTTAAAATTCTTGTCATCACTTCATTTATTTACAAAAAACAGAAACAAAACAGTGAAAATATAACCACAACAGATGTCACGGGTCATGATAGCCTGTTTTCAGTTTTTTTTTTTTTAAAAAAAAGAACAAAACATGTATTTACTGGTCTAAGGGATGACTGGTGCCTGCATCCTCTGAAGTTAAAAATGTGGGGCTTCCTCTTTCACTTCCTGTTGTGGCTCATTCTTCTGCTCTAGAACTTGAACTCCTTGTATTTCTTCGCACCGCTGCGGGTGTCCTGTGGCTGGGCCTTCCTCTTTTTTTGCTGCACGGAGACAATGAAGCAGAATTGAGGTGGGGGGGAGGGGGAGGAAAGGACAGACCATTAATATTCAAATGTCACCATAAAAAAAAAAAAGAAATGACTGTAAACCAAACTGGATCAGACACTCACTTTTCTTTAGTTTATAAATAAAAATGTTTCCAACACATAACATTGTCTGTTAGTCACTGTCTTTGAATGGATGTTTCAAAGGTTGTTTTTTTTTTTTTGGCCAATATACAACTATTTATTGACTACAAATAATTCAAAACAACACAAAACAACATTCTAAATACTAAAAAAAAAATTAAACAGGTAACTGAGTAGAACAAAATTTAAATGCAGGTTTTAAAATAGATTGAAAATATAATATAATAATATAATAATGTTATATATATATATATATATATAGATGTGTAATCAGTAAAAATAGGTGATATAAGTAAGAAATGAAAAGGGACTGAGCTACTGTTGCTGTTAAGAAGTGGGGTTTACTATTTACAACAGGACACTAAACACAACACACAGGCTGTTGAGGCCATACAAATCAAAATAAACCACATTATGTTTGGATGATGTAAAGTTATCAGCAGTTACTGTACAACAATTGTTAATAGGGACGAATTGAAGGTCGTTAATGCAGAGTCTTAAATTTTATTAGACTCATTAATGCTGGTTTTAACTCAAACTGTGTGTATCTGTGCATATGTGTGTGTTTACTGGCTTAGCAGTTGCTTCCTCCTGGACGCAACACTCACTTTTGTCATTTGCTGTGACCGTAACCTAAAGCTGAGGACCAAGAACGTCAAACCGTAACTTCAACAGTGAAGCTGATTCTGAGTCTGCGTACCTTCTGTTTGGCAGCGTGCTCGGCCACCATGTCACTGAAGTCCTCCTTCTCCACCTGCGCCTGCTGCTCCCTCACATGCTCCTCGTACTTTTGGGTCATGGCCATCGGGTCCAGCTCCAGCTCTTCGGGCGCCAGCGCAACCTCCACCCCCTGAGACTCCTGCCCTCCGCCCGCTTTACGGCCCACCATAGCCTGAGGGAAGCAAATGGGGGGGGGGGGGGGTTAGACAGATTCTAGCTTTTTCTCACTGTTCAGACACGCAGAGTAGAAAATCTGATTTCTTATCAAGCTCGTGAAGACTCGTCTCACCCCGGACATTTCGTAGATGTGTGTTGAGGCCATCATTGCTGCTCCTACAGGACCAGTTCTTCTCTCAGGGAGAACTGTGTACAGCTGTGGTGTCTCATTTCTATAAAGACAAGATAACAGAAATACTCTTAATACGGAACCCTATAAAAATATCTGTAATGGGTCCTTTTGTGCAGTGGCCATTTTTACATGTTTAAGCAGGAAATGCTAATGGATGACTGAATCTTTACATCAACAAACTATTTTTAAACATTGTTTTATTTATTTCTAAAGATAATTTAAAGCATCAGTGTTAATATATAAATTTTTTTTTTTTTTTTTTTTACTTAGAAAAGATGCATAAATCAAACATTTTTGACAGTAATAATGACTCAGGATTCAGGAGCATGAGGGAAAACTGCTGCTGGCGGAAACGTTGAATTAATCCAGAACCACAGCCGTGTCAGTGCAGAGACACTCACCCGTCCATCGCCTCCTCGATCTTCTTCTTCCTCAGCTCGATCAGCTCTGGCGTCTCCATGCCGGCGGGAACTGACGAGAAACCTCCAGGAGTGATGAGTCCACTGAAACACAGGAAATAAAACATGTTATGTTACATGACAGGTTATGTTGTGGACACGTTAGGTTACATTATGGACATGACACTTTATGGATATGTTACGTTATCGACGTGTAATTTTGCTGTGGATTTGACCTGAAAAAAAGGGCATTCACTCATTAACTAATTTCACAGTTAAATCTCATGGTCACTCACGAGTTGATGACATGGTGAACTGTGTTAATAACTTGACTGTGAGTTTCTGCACTGATGAGATTGTAGACACTGACAAGCAGAGATACGTTAACATCTTTATCCCCGACTATATTTTCATGTTAATATAAGACTAAATAAGAATAAGACTAACATAAAAAAGTATTTGATTTTGTTAACTTCTTGATTGAAGATACCAACTTTAATTTGCATTTTAAGTACCTGTCTGCCGGTGTGAAGAAACCAGTTTCGTCTGGTTTCTCCTCATCACTCTCCTCCTCCTCCTCTTCCTCTGACGACTCCTCGTCCGAAGGCTCCAGCTCTCCCCACGTGGTGTGGTCCACCTCCTCCTCCTCTGCTTTGGCCTGAAACACACACACACTTGTCAGCTTAACCATAACGATAATGTGCATACAAACCTTTAAGATTTGAATTTAAAGGTTTGTATACAAGAACCATCATATGTAAACGAAAGATATACATTAAAACATCTTTATAGCCTTCATATATTAATAACTGGGTGCAAAAAACTGTAGAGAGTAGGGATTGGCTTATTACTAAATGTAAAAACGACTAAATCTTTAATTAGAATAATATTTTAATTGACATCATATCGGCTGTTTAGGTTATTTATTACGGAAATAAGAGTCTGTTTCCGAGTAAGAACGTTGTAATTCAGTGTTTTGTTACCTGGAAGTCAGAAGCATTTGTCCCAAACACGTCACCGTAAAGCGGTTTACCCATTTCGTCGACGGGCGGCTTCCCCCAGCCTCCAGCATGGTAGCCGAACGTACAGTTCTGGCAGGCAGAGGGAGAGGAGGATGAAGATGAACACGAAAACGGCTTTTTAAATGTGATTCTTACAAAAACAATTGTGTTTTCTGTGTTCTTACGTCTGGAATTGGGGAGTTGAGTCCAGGGATCTTGAGGTTTGGGTAGGAGGGCGGAGGCCCGTAGCGCTGCATAGCAATCAGCCAGGGAGGAGGCACCTTGTGGGCATTCTGGGAAACATTCAGATGACATAATCTCATTAATCTCACTTTTTTGGACCCTTTGTGTAATAATGGGCCAATTGTCTGAGGGTTAACTTCGGCTGCTACAAGAGCTTTTATAGTAAAAGATATTGTTTTTAAGTGCCATGTCATGATGACAGCAGCCGTGCTGCTCCTCCTGTTAGTGTGAGATTCATTTCCACAGCCCATACAGGAGTAAAAAAAAAAGATAAACGGTTGAAAAACAAGATGAATGTGACACAGCGGCAGCAAAAACAAGAGGAAAACAATAAGACAAGTGACAGCACAAAGCACTGGGGCCTGCACACGCCAAGATTAAGTGAGAAAGATAATATTTTTGTGGTTTTGGAGAAAGACTGCATTCATTTCCAAAGTGTTCTTGAGCTCAGTGACTTCAGAGGGAATAATAATTTAATGTTGAGATGTGGAACTCACAGGTCCGACTGGCATTCCCAGAGCAATACGCAGCTCATCAGACAGATCACCAGGCTTCTTCTCTTTCAGACGAGTCTCAAACTCTTTACCCTGCGGACACACACACACACACACACAGGCTTGTTGGAGGATGTAGAAAGGCTCACAGCACCACTGTCTCATTATATCCACAGAAGGACGTGATCATTTCACTGCAGTTTGCAGGATTATTCAAAAACTACTGAACCAATTTACATTTTATTTTGTGGAGTGGGCCAAGTATGACCAAAGGAAGAACCCCAAAAGATTTTGAGCATATCCAATTAAAGGATTAAAACAACAACAATAAAAAAAACATTCAATTTACATTGTAAGCTTAAGTACTTTTTACACTTTTAAATTAATAAAAATCTGAGGAAAACTGTAAAAAAACAATGAAGCATGAAGAAAATGCACACATTTTTTTTGAATAATTAAAACAAGCTTTTTCATGTTTCAGCTTCTTAAATGTGAATATTTTCTCTGAGTTTCTTTGTTCAATTTAACAAATAATTAATTAAAAATGTATACATTTTGGGTTGTGGTCAAAAAAACGAACATTGGAGAACATAATTTCAAGATTGGGGAAAGACAGGAAATGGTTAGTTGAAGCAATGAAAAAAAATACAACACTACAGAGAACATTAAGAAAAAAAAATAATTTAAAAAATCAAGTATATGTAGAGGCAAATCAAAACTAAATTTGTGCAGACTTGGATATGTGTGGAGTCCGAATATGTACAAACACGTTAAACAAGTAAAAAACGGATACAGTATGGATTATGTACTGTTGATTTTATGTATCAAAGTAATTCAGGGGGTTGATGTTCTCATTTTGAGCCTGGGTGACTGCTAAGGACAAGATATTTGACAAAAAAATAAATAAATGAATCACTGGATTGGATATGGGAACAACAAAGAAATTAGGAATCTGATATTATATATAAACTTTAACAGCATGGGTGTTTAAAACGGGTAAAAAAAAAAACAATGTATCACCGGACTGATGGATACTCAAGGTTGTGATAATGGTACCTCATAATAAAGGTCTCCATGGATGGTGAGCTTGGGTTTGATTTGCCATTTGAAGAAGGCGTCGTGAAGCTTCTGGTAGTCGATGTCAATCTTTCCCATCTTGGGTCGAACCTTCTCTCTCATTTTGGTCTTCATGGTTTTGGCGTCCTCCTGCACACAGACAGAAGAAGAGAAGGAAGCTGCGTTCTGTTGTGTTTTACCGAGCGCACGGTGGACGGAAGAGCTGATGGGACGTTCTGAAACCCACCTTCTCCTGCAGGGCCTCCCTCATCTCCTGGATGCCCGTCCTCTTGATGAACTCTGGCAGCTCAAACGGAGGCTTCTCGATTCCTCTCTTGCCCTGCAGATACTTCCTCTTGAAGCACCAGTGTCGCGGAACCGGCACCGTGTTCCTGGTGGCCTTGAGGTGGACGAGTAGTTTGGGCTCCTGGGCCGTGACATCATGCATCTCCACGACATCTGGACGGGCCACAAGCTGGTGGAATCAGAAATGATCAGGAAGGTTAGTGTCATAAAGCAACACCAGGTGAAAAAATAGACTAAATATCTGATTTAGATTTGGATACTATAGAAAGGCTAACGTTACATTTAGTGGCTGTTCCAAAAGAGCAACAATATATAAAAATAGTGATGAAAAATAGCGCCCCCTGAGGACAACAGTTGAAAAATCTGATGAGTGAATTGAAAGACTTCTCCGCAGGGTTACAGAACTTACCCTTTTATTTTTTTATTCTTAAAAGGTTTTCTGTAAACGCTGCACTGTTTCAAGAAAACTCTTCATGCACACCAAAGCCCTGACTAAATGACTCCAACAGTTGTAGTACATATGCCAGGCCTGTATGTGGCGCTGCAACGCCGGCTCATGATCCGATCTGTTCTGCAAAAGTGTGATTAACTGTCTAAACAATTCACGGCAGGTTCAGGGAATTTAAATAAAATACTGTTATTTTATGTTCTTACATTATTTTTATAAAATAGATATGCATGTTTTATATTTTGTTGGCTACAGAACCATGATACTATTTTTAAAGTATATTTTATTTTAGTACTTATTTTTTGAAAATAAAGTACAAGTTTTATGCAGTCTTTCATCCAGTGGTTCACTTTCACTCATCGTAGGTGACATAGGGTGAGAGGCGGGGTCACACCCACACCCTGGACACCCTGCACTTTTTTTTTTTACTAGTCAACACAAGTTTTTCTTATATTTTTAGCAGTCCATGAGGATAAAATGCAGATAGGATGCAAAACGTTTGGATTCTCCTCAACTAGTTCCGTTATGTTAGGGCCCTAAATGTACCTGCTTGAGCTCAGCAACAGTCAGTCTGTTCATCCTCCTCAGCTTCTTCTTGGACAGTTTCGGTGCATCTGGTCTGATTTCCTGTTCATAAAAATATGGAACACTTTTTTAAAAACCTGTTATTTGCGCTCTCTGTTTTGTTCCAGCGACACAAAGGGCGTCAGACCTCGTCGCTGTCGTCGCTGTCTTTCCTCTCCTCCTCAAATCCCTTCTTCCTGAACACCGCAGTCTCCTGCTTTTCCGCCTTCTCCGGCTCCTTCTCCTTCTCTTTCTTAACGTCATCCGTCAGCTGGAATCAAAGAGGGGAAAACAAGTGTCTTACAACAAATGAACCATAATTAAAAACATCCCTCTTCTGCAACAACACGTTTCTTACCTTGAAAGCCTCGAAGATCCTCTTGAAGAAGATGTAATTGGGGTCGTAGATTTCCGGCTCGTCTGTCACATACTCGATCTCCACCTCCGGCTCCTTCTCTTTCTCCTTCTCCTTCTCCTTCTCACTGCTCTCCTTCTTCTCCTTCTGCTGTTCCTGCTCCACCTGCTCCTTCTTCTCCTGAGCTCGCTTCTTCTTGCTCTTCTTCTTGCGGTTTCTGCGTCTGCGGTTTTTCTGTAGAAGTCCAATTTTATACACTTATGTTAGAAAATTTGACTTCCAATAATATAACATGGACCTTGGGGGGAGGGTTTGTGTGTATTTTTGGTATGTTTGAAAGATGAACTGCATAAGAGGGAGTGCAAGTCGCTCATTTAGCGACATATCTGCCAAATATTTCCGTTTTTCTAGCGTTTCTCATACAAACAGCTGCAAAGTTGGCGCTGCACACACTGGTATTTTTAGTAAGTCACCTGCTACAACAGTTTGTCTGTTCATTGCACAATTAAACATTCTTTACATTTATAAATGGATAAGCAGAATTAGTTTGGTGGAAATCTCGACACAAAGGTGAGATGGCAACTGAAATCTCTCTAAATGAATCAATAGTGAAATAAATCAGGACAGTGTCAATCTGAAACAAATTGAAAAATCAGCAGCAACACTCAGCCCTCATTAGAGAAAGCACCATACTGGTGGTGTGAAAATCTGCAAAGGATCCAAGCCGTTAAATTTCATTCTAAGTTACTTTAAGAAAAAAGACTTACATCTTTTTTGGACATTTGACTGTCGTCGTCTTCTGTCTCAGACATGACGGGACCAGAGGAGTTGGTGACGTCCATCTCTCTTCCGTCATCATCATCTTCAACCCCTTTTGAAAAAAGGACAAAATACAGGTTAGGTAAATCAGTAAAAGTAAAAGAAATTGGACAGTTGGCCAGGGAAGAGTTCAGTACTGACCCGTGGGGTCGGTGAGCTGCTCCTGCCTGATCTCCTTCAGCTGCAGGATTTTCTCCAAAGCCTGCGGGATCTTCGGCCCACTGAGGCTCACCTCCTCGTTCTGCCACATCTGGAACAGAAGCCACAAAAAAAGAGGGTGACTATCCTGAATTTTCATCACCAGATAGGTGATGTTGAAACACACCGTGTGATTTTGGTGCTTAAAAGGAAAAGCATCATCCCGACTGAATGTTTTAACAAATATACAAAAAGGAGAGGGAGGGAAAAAAGGGACTGGTCACCTCTCTGTTGTCTTCTCCTGGAGGAGGCGGCACTCTTTGCTTCTGCGGTGGCAGCATGCTTACACCAGGGGGCAGCGGCCCACGAGGATCCAAACCTGGGATGTGATAAATGGTACGAGTTTTTTTTTCCTTTCCAGCAAACATGAAGCTAATGCCGTTGTCATATATTGTTCGCAGCAGTTATTTATTTATTTTGCAGCTTCTATGTACGAATGTATTTCAGGGCAGTAATCAGCAATTATTTTACAAGCAATTAAAACATGAATTATTCAAAATCAAAATTATTCATTTTTACCGATTACTTTGTTATATGGACCAAAGAAACCAGAAAATATTCACTTTTCTTTTACAATCACGAAAAAAAAAAAGGTCTGCACTCACTGTGTGTGGACAGTTATAAAAAATGTGACATTTGCACCGAACTTCAACATCGTTAACGTACCTCGGACAGCACTGACAGGAGGCATAGTCCCGGGTCCTGGAGCCTGCATCTTAACCATCTCCTGCTGACGCTCATGCTCCAGCAGAACTGCAGCCTGATGCACAACAAGTGAGATTCAAGAAAAAGAAAAAAAAAAGTTATATTAAATTACATTAAATTCTTTGCGAGAACAAAGAAAAAAATATGCAAACTCCATCCATGTTTTAAGTTGTTTTAATCCGGATAACTACATGTGGAGAATTGAAAGGTTGAATTATTCATCCCCTTTACCCTTTTCTGCTGCTCCAGAAGATCGTGTTCATCCATGACTCGAGAATCACCCTGCAGTAAACACAAACATTAAAGCTCAAGTCTGTAACTTCTGCCACCAAAACACTGCTAGTGAAACTGAAATATCTCTGACTTTATTGTATTTATAGTTTACATCAGTATCTGTATTGCGTGTTATATAACTTTCTTTGTTTCCTTTCTTATCTATACGACTTATAAGATGTCTTTTTTAACGCTGCTGACTCCAAAAGCCAACACAGTAAGTCTAGTACTGTAACTACACTTGTAATAACAAACAAACATATTAAAAGGGAACTGTTTAATAAAGAACATCTTTGTTTAACTTAATAACTGAAAAATATTCTGCACATTTACTGTGGTTTTTGCTTACTTCAATCAACACAACATTATTTAAACTAAATTTCAAGTCAACTTGGTATTTTGCACATTGGACTTCTATACTAATCTACGTTTATGTTCTGAGCTACATTAGCCACCTGAACTGAAATTACACTAGTGCTGTAAAGGCAAAGTCAAAGAGGAAACTGTCAGTGAACAGACCTGCTGCTTGGCTCGCTCCTCCTGCTGCAGCACCATGGCCGCTCTCTGCTGAGCCATCTTCAGCTCGTCCTCCTGTGACATGTTGGGAGGGGGCATACCCGGGGGCTCCATGCCCATGTGGATGCCAGGGGGAGGCGGCCCGCCCGGCATCATGCTCATAGCCTGGAGCATGCCCATACCAGGAGGCATGGGCGGCATGGGCATCGGGGGCATGGGAGGCATACCTGCCATCTAAAGAGGAAGAAATTACATCAAGTAGTGATTTAGCAAACAAAAAATGTGCACTCTTGCTTCCCAAAAACTCAAAATGATGTTCTCAAAAGTCTTGATTCATCCACAAACCATTTATTTATTTTAAAATCATTTCTCTGAAATCTCAAAATATTCATTTAAGGAGTCCAAAAATTCTTGGAACTTAATCTCAGCCCATCAGCTATCAAAATGGTTTATGGTTAACTTGGTAACCGATCAATAATCACACACACCGGCTTAACAGCAGTGCAACAAAATATTATTAAGAAATTACAAAGAATAATGGCATTATTATATTTAAGAATAAATGTTAATAAAAATGTGATTATCTTTGCAAAATAAAACTATTATAATATTTTGACCACGCAATCAAAATATTTTAAATCCACCCGCAACTTCAGGATACAACACATGATTTATCTAAAAAATAGCACCTTAACACACAGTGATAAGACCAATACTGCAGAGGCTACCTGATTATTGATGTAATATGAGGCTTTACCTGCAAGCCCACTGGCTTGTCGTCGCCGTGTTTGCTGAGGGGGATCCCAGTCTACAGAGAGAAACATTCACAGCAAACTTTAATTTTCGTTGCATGTTTATTCTTAGAAATGAGTACATCTTTTTAGTAGTAGATTTTTTTAATTGCATAAACAGTGCTATTATGTATGGTGTTTTTTGTCCATTCTTGGGTAATTTTAGTCTCTGGTATTTCTTCATCAGTGGTTGTTGACATTTAGGACGACATTTCCTAATTTCTGCTAAAATTGTTGAATATGTGTGAGTAAAGAGGGGCAATAGGTTGATGGGGGCTTCGCTTTATCCTGTGAAAGTAGTTACATTACTTTGCAGAAAAAAAGCTCCATATAAATTAATTATCTGATTGATTCATGAACCCAACGATCAAAAGCTCTCTGACACACAACATAAACCAAATAACTAATCACCTCTACCCTGGAGTTTAATTATGTTGACCTTGTTTGTCAGCTTAAAAGCAGCATATCTCAAAAAGTAAATGGCCTGATTTGTAGACAAATTTGTAATGTTCTTTGCAAAACAATGGCTAAGTGCTAACCTTTTAAGTCAGGGGATTTTTTTGACACTGTGGGACACTGGAGAGGTTTGCTCTCTTAAGAGTGCTTTCTCTAGTTTGGGAGTCTCCAACGCCAGTCTCCAGTAGCTCCCAGCCACTTTCCAAGTAGCTCGCCAAAGGTTTCAATAATCAAACACAAACCTGCTTACATTTTTACTGAACCAAACTCACAGTTGTCCCGGCCCCTTCTAGTATTAAATTATTATTTGCCAATCCGTTGTTGTGTTGCCTGGATGCTTGATGAGTGAGTGGTGTTGTGTTGTTGTGAGACGGGCAGCAACACTGACAGCGACAACAGCTCCTACCAGTGACAGGCCAAAAATATACTATTTTCATGAAGAATGGGAAACATAGTTTTGTTTCACGAGTGCAAATCAGCTCTATAAGTGAATACTCATGTGATGTGATACAGTGGCATATGGGCAAATTAAAAACAATATGAAAAGTTAATGAGCTTTAAAAGAAATGCATAAAGAAATACAAAATGCACACGTAGGTGAATTAAATACTATGTTTGTAATGTTTATTGCAAAATGTGACTTGTGGGCACCGTCATGTTGTAAATGTTCAGGCAAAACAAGCTCATTCAATTAGTATGGATCCAAATAAGCTATGAAAATAAATGTTAAAAAAAAAATACAAGAGGCTCCGGGGGATTTTCATTTTGTCAAAGTAGATCTCAAAAGAAAAAAGGGTTAGAAACTGGCATTTCATAGAAAAACTATAATATAATCATGGAAGACATAGTCACCTGCATCATGTAGCCTTTCAGTCTGTCAATCAGCTCCTCTCTGGGACCTAAATAAAAGAGAAAACTGGTTTAGACAAAGGACATTTGGTACCAATCAAACGCACATTGACAAAATATCTACATCTCATTAAGCAAAATAACGGAAAAGTTAGATAAAAAAGATTCTATCGCCTATTCAACTTTGCCAAACGATAGCTTGGGACTAGCAAAACCAAAGTGCTAACTATACACTAGTCCTAAAATAACAACAAAAAAAGATACTGTTGATTTGAAAGAAATCACATTATGTAAATACAACATATTGGTATAACACGTAGATGAATGTGCGTGTAAATAGGCCAAACTTTAACTCGGTTCAACGAAAGTATAACGATTTGCTCGCGAGCGTTAGCATTTGGTTAGCTACTGTTTGCTAAACACGTCGCTTTACTCCACTACTTTGCGTGTTTTTCTTACCCATTGTGGGTGCGCCCAGCTCCGCCAGCTTGGCCTGGAGCTCCGGGTGGCTCCATGTGTTCAAAGACGCGATGGCGTTGCCTAAATCGGACGGAAGAGACTCGGTTCCCGGTGGTCCATCCGAGGCCATGTTGCGGTCCTGTGAATGAAACAAACGGCGGCAGCGGAAGGCCGACGATGACACGCGAGACGAGAGTGAGAACGAGAGGCCTGACGGGTAACGCACGCAATGCACGCCGGGACGTGGAGTTCATCAGGGACAAGGAATTGCGCTGACGTAGTTACTAAATTTAGCCTCGAGATGGCGGCGTTAAACCTAGATAGATAGATAGATAGATAGATAGATAGATAGATAGATAGATAGATAGATAGATAGATAGATAGATAGATAGATAGATTTTGTTTCTAACTTGGTTTTTATGTGTAAAAGAAGTGAAAAATTAATAAAATGTTACTTGTTATTACTTATTAACAGACAGAGTTTATGTATATTTATGATAATTATTAAAGATGTGAAAAGTAGGACTGCAACGATTAAACAGTTAGCTTCTTAAAGGTACAGTGCATAAAATGTATCAACATTTATTGGTGAAGTTTCATGTTGCAGCTGAATATCTCTCACCTCACCTTGCTTTTCCAAGTGTGTTGGAGAACCTATAGAAGTAACCTTTAGTTAGCATCAATACTGTAAAGATTTTTTTTGTCCATTGTGAGCTACTGTAGAAACTTGGTGGTCCAAAATGGCCACCTCCATAAAGCTGACCCAGGTTCTGATATGTTTGACGTGTTCCACTTGGAATTTCCTTTTTTTTTTTTGTTTCGTTTTCATGCAATGACTTTTGTGTTTATTTTGTGGCTTTAGCCTTCATGTTGTCACTTTTGCATTTGAGTTGTGGATTTTGTGTTGTGACGTTTATGTTCATGCAATGACTTTTGCGTTTGTGTTGTGACCTTTGTTTTCATGTTGTGACTTTTACTTTCATATTGTGTGTTTTTTTTTGTGGCTTTTGTGAACGTGTGATGATTAACTGCTTTCGTTTTGTGACTTTTTTGCATGTCCGTCGCGACCGCTGTGTTCATATAGTGACTTTTGCGTTCGTGTTGTGACTTTTGTGGTCGTGCGTTCGCATTCACGTTGTGACTTTTACTTTCGTACCGTGACTTTTGCGTTCGTGTTGTGACTTTTGTGGTCGTGCGTTCGCATTCACGTTGTGACTTTTACTTTCGTACCGTGACTTTTGCGTTCGTGTTGTGACTTTTGTGGTCGTGCGTTCGCATTCACGTTGTGACTTTTACTTTCGTACCGTGTTGTGACTTTTGTGGTTGTGCGTTTGCATTCACGTTGTGACTTTTACTTTCGTACCGTGACCTTTGCGCTCGTGTTGTGACTTTTGTGGTCGTGCGTTCGCATTCACGTTGTGACTTTTACTTTCGTACCGTGACCTTTGCGCTCATGTTGTGACTTTTGTGGTCGTGCGTATGACTTTTGTGGTCGTGCGTTCGCATTCACGTTGTGACTTTTACTTTTGTACCGTGACCTTTGCGTTTGTGTTGTGACTCTAGCATTTACGTAGTGACATTTGCGTTTGCGTTGAGCCTCCTGGGCCACCATAAGACACAGCTAAAAGTGACAGCTGCAAATTTTACTCTAACAATTACACCTGTAATTTGTACATTTAAAATTCATGCTGCTATGAGTCACACATGTTATAACTCATGATGATGTGTGGAAAAATAATGTCTCCCTGCACTTTCTCCTGGCTGTTTACACTGAATAACAATGTGACTGCAGCTGAACCACTCACTAGTGTTGCATGCTGTAGTGGTGCCTCTGCGCATGCGCATCGTGCAGCAGCATTGGCTCAATAAAGTGAGTGCAGAAGCAGCAGGGTGTCTCTAATAAAGGCTGGCAGAGAGAGAGAGAAGGGGGAGGGAGGAAGAGAGAGAGAGAGAGGGAGGGAGGGGACGGACCTTCACTAAACATGGAAGGGGAGCGAGGTCGAGTCGAACACCGTGTCCAATCTCCGCATAACTGTCTGATTTGAAGGAAACATCCAGTCTGCCAGGTAAATACGACTAAAATTCGACACTGTTTTCACTTTTCCATGAGTTTTAAAACAAAGTGTCGCGGCAGGAAGCGTGTCAACGCCGCGCTCGTGTCAAGTTTAACGAGAAGAACGTGGAAGTTCTGTGGACATTGTAGCCAGTGTTGTGACGGCGAGAAAATCGATAAGAAACGCAGGAACGTGTCCGTGTCGCGCGTGAGCTCGTCCGCGCGATTAACACTCATTTTCTTTTTTTTTCTTTTTCTTTTTTCTGGAAGGAAAAAATAAACCGGAAACGAGTAAAAATAAGTGTTGTGGTGGTGGTGGTGGTGGTGGTGGTGGTGGGTGGGGTGGGGGTGGGGGGAAGCTGGATCGTCGGGGGGGGGGGGGGGGGGGGGGGGGGGGGGGGGGGGGGGGGGAAGCTGGATCGTCCAGCTGTTTGCGTTGATCAACGCGAGAAAGTTTCAGTTTGACAGCTGGACATTGTCTGTCCTCCGAGGACACGAGCCACACCTACCACCACTTATCTGCGGCAGCCGTATGTCCAGCGCGGCTTCAGCTGTTCTACATTGCCGACGATTTTCTCGATTAATCGACAAGGCGTTTGGCACAGCAACAAATGAGGTTTCCCCCCCCCTAAACAAAATCCTTAAAATGTCCGCCAAAGCGTCCGCAAATGTCTCGAGATTTTCACTTTGCTTTGATTCATTAATAAGCAACTACTAAATTAATCAACAATTTCACTCATGATTGAATCAGTTTTAAATGTAAACATTTCCTGGTTTAATCTGAATATCAGTCATTATTTGAGGTTTGGGAAATTCCCATCCACGTTGTCTCCCCTTTTTTTTTATATATATATAGATCACATAACAAATTGATTAGTTGTGATTGATCACTTAGGTTCTTTGGGAAAGTAACCCATGTTGCTGTTTATTTTAACAGAGGAAAAAATAATAAGGGTAATTTCCAAAACGTATAATTTCCTTCTTTAAAAACATCTGTAAATCTTTTCAATCATTGTAGTAGTTTCCACAAATATGCGGAATAAAGGCTGCAACCACCTGCGTGACAGATCCGGGGCATCTGACAGGTTCAGGTTGGGTCACTATTTTCACTGGGCTTGGTTTCCAAAGAAAATTGGGCTGAGCTTTTAATGTTAAACTATAGTCGTGTTTGTTATGAGTTGAACTGTTTGGTTCATTTTTTCCCCCATTAGGAATAGTTCCAAAATAACCAGCCCCAACCGTTCCATTCTATGGCACCCTCCCCTTGGGGATCCAGAGTAAAATGGTACAGTAAAGTGAGCTGATTGGGCGCTGGAAAACATCACTTTCTTGCGATTGGTTTAAAAATGCAATGAAGCTTGGGGCAAATGCCCACAGTTGAGACAAACAACCCCATACCAAGCAGGAAAAGTGTCCTCCATTGTTGTGTTGTGTTGTGTTTGATGACGTTGTTGTTGACGTCCCCAACCCCGCCTACCAAAGAAACATACTGTTCTCAGTCGGAATGCAAGCCTGACCCAGGGCTTTACCATTCCAAACTGCACTGTACTGCACCAAACCAAACCGTACCATGATGGAAAAACAGCGTATTGTGACCCGAATCAAAACTGAAATCATGACTAGTGACAAATTTACAGCCGTATTTGTAAAACTTAGTATAATTTTGAGTCAGTAAATAAAGATTTTCCCAAGAGATGTTTGGTAAATTAATTTACAAGTTCATTTTGTGCATAAAATTTAAATTTAAGTTGATAACATTCAGCAACTTTGTTTGAGGACCAAAAAGAATAACTCCCATGACCCATCGGCGGGTCTCAACCCAGTCTTTGGGAACCACCGCTTTAGACCGCGCACTGAAGATTGTTTAAATACAGTCAGCATTCTTTTCTGTCTGGACACGCAGTGCGACTGTGAGTGTCTTGTTTCCGCGTCGGTCTATTTTTCCTCCATGTGTTTTCGAAAAATCCTTTTGGATATTTAATTTCACCGCGTTTGAAATGTGAACCCTGCATGCAGAAGTAACGCTTACTCATCACGACATCACGCTGCAGGACAATCGGCGTTTACAGTGTTGTGAGGAGGGAACCGCTCAGACACACATCAGCTGTACTGTACTCTATATTTCCCTTGTCACTGCTGCGTGACCCATTTCTTCATGCACATTGCATAATAACAGCTAATAATAATATAATCTGTTTGCAGCTCTATTTCCCTCAAAGTGAAGGCAGATACACGTGATTGTAATCCTGGTTTATGGCCGCAGATTATCACAGGAAGTGCCATGATGATGATGCGAAGGCTGCAAGTTTTTGAGATTTGATTTTTAAATATGGCGTTGACCGTGTGATAAATACACAAACGCTTATACTGGAAAAAAGGAACGTGGCTGCGTGAAAAATCAATTGGTAACAGCAAAATAAAAATAAAGCTGCAAGCAGCATTTTCCAGGCCTTCGCAGCCACCACCATGCCAGCAGGTGGCGCTATTCTTGATTTTCCTTTTTTTTTTAAGAATTAAAACATGTTTTAATTGTTTTCAGCTTGTAAAATGTTAATATTTTCTGGTTTCTTTGCTCCACGTAACAAAGAAAAACTGAATTGTTTTGGTTTGTGGACAAAACAAGACATTTGTCAACATCATCATTTGCATGTTTGAACATTTATCACCATTTTCTGACATTATATGGGCCAAACAAGTGCTTGATTAACTGAGAGAATAATCGACCAATTAATTGATTGCGAAAGTAAAGTTAGTCGCAGCTCTGGTGGAGATCAAATTCGCAGGCATGGTGTCCACGGCGTGTCTCTTGTGTCATATGAACTTTCAAGCAAATCGGTCTAAATTCAGCAAAGTTACACGGCACTTCCTGTTCTGGGGCGAAGGGTCAAAAGTTCCCACAATTCTGATGGTTGCCGTAGCAACACACTTATGAATCTGAGTATATATTGACCTGGTTTTTATGTTGGTGTGACTAACGTGGTCACATGCAATTCGCCAAGATATATGCCAATTTCAAAATGGCCGACTTCCTGTTGGGTTTAGGCCATGGTCGCCAGAGACTTTTTTGTTTGTCTTGGGCTGTTACATGGTTCCGTTAAGTTTCGTGCACTTTTAACTTCCTCCTGCTAGGTTTTACATTTCGCTTCATTTTCTCAAATTTTATAGTAAAAAAAAAAAAGAATTCCACTGTGTAAGCGTTTTGTTTATTCAGACTAAACCAAACTTGCTTTCCTGAGTTTGAGTGAACTCCACAAAAGTTGCATACTGCAGCTTTAAAATTAGGGCTAAACTACATCACTAAATGGCATCGGTATCAGTCTAATACTGGTGAAAATCACTGCATCTGATATTGCACAATAAAAAAAAAAAAGTCAAATTCCATACATTTAATTCATATTAAATATCATGGTCACGCATCACATGACCAGAACATAAATGAGGGTTTATTTCTTCTCTTCTGTGAGCAGAATTAAAACTAAAAGACTGTATCAGACAAGAAAAATCCAGCTGTTCGTCACAATTCAGCCCTCTGCTGTAAGTTTTCCTGTAGCTGTCGTCCACACAGTTCATGCCCAGACGTCATTTCTCGTTACATGTCACGACCACAAGTGGGCGTGGGAGATTATCTGTGAGAGTGTGTTTTCACATGTGAGGGGAAATGAAATATTCCTGATAAGCACATTAAACCCACGTCGGAGTAGTCACGGCAACTCGCCTGCTCTGGCTGTAATAACTGCTATCACTGTAGCTTTAAAAATAAAAGAAATCTTATATGGAGTAATGCAGCGTGTCAGTATAAGTATGGCATCTCCGGTAAACGTTGCAGTAATGGTACGTTCCATGTACATCTTAAGCCCAAACTAACAGTGAACATTATTTTTATAATAATAATACATTAGGTTATATTTATCACAATATTAAATTCAACGTTTATAAGCTTGTTTAGTATTTTTAATTTATTTATATACACACACACACACTTTTACATACAATTGGTGTGCAATATCATGATGGATTCACAAGATATATTAATTTCTAGTCACTAAACAGGTAATTTTTCTCAAATTGTTGGACTTTTTCACCTGACCAGACTGGTTCACTGGCCCCCAGGTCGTTTTGAGTTTGAGGCCCCTGCTCTACACGGTATTCTGCACACAGAAAATAGCAACGCAACATGTCCATGGACAGAAATTGAGCCGTACAACACTTAATGTGAAACGAATCAGACAGTACTGTACAGTTTGTAATGGTAGGGCTAGTATTTGCAGAGGTGGTACTCGCGCTTTCAGTATAGCCATGAATCAGTGACTGTAGGTTGGCAATTCCAAAGTTGTTGTAAACAGGTTTTGGTGACTTGGCAACATTTATTACCTTTCTGAGAAGAAAAAAATTGTAATTAATAATTTAGAAAATGTCAAATATAGGGCCAATTAATCAGTCGACCTCGACTTGCAACTCTTTTGATATTTTGCATTTAGTAATTAGTGTTCATTAAATAACAGCGAGGCTTTAAAGTGATCTGATTTAGTAGTAAGTGATAGTTGAGGAGACGTTCTCACGCTGTGAGAAGCTGCTGCTGCTGCTGCTGCTGCTGCTGCTGCTGCTGCTGCTGCTGCTGCAGCCACATGTTGTGTGGTGTGACTCGGTGAACTTGGCCACTGTTGACGGGTGTGGTTCGCAGCGCGCGGAGGAAACTCTAACACGTCTCCTCTGCGCTTTCCTCTGTGCTGCTGACACACAAACTGTCCGAAACAGGAAGAGAGCTCAGTTCACATAGTGGAGGACATGCTGCAGAGCCAGTTTTTAAAAATAAAGGGCAGATGTTAAAAATTAGCCTCATCTATTGCGTCTGAGAGACGGAGAGAAACCAAAGCAGAGGCTCTCGGTACTAGCGCTCTTTAATCCATAAAATGGAAGAAAATGCTGACACATGTTGGTCGGTGTTTCCCTCGGTGACCTCAAACTGATGATGTTCTCAGGCGTCTTGTTTTGGCCACAAAACAAAATGATTCAGTCTTAATGAATTCTTTGATATATGGTGCAAGGAAAACAAAAAAAAAAATCAGAAACCTTGTTTTATCTATTAAGAAAAACACTCAAACTGATTAATTGATTAGGAAAATAGTTGATGATTCGTTTAGTAATCAATTAATTTGTTTTATGCATGGTGTGGAAGACTTTTTGTTGTACTCATTCCATTGACAATAAAGGCAATTCAATTCAATTGTTGCATTCCTACAATTTCATGACATTAGAAAAAGCCAAATTAAAAAAGCCGGTTCTGGCCCGTGGGCCGTGTGTTTGACGCCCCTGTATTAAAACGTCAACTGGGAGATACCTAATATTGACGAGCCGAAATGAGGTACACTGCCCCCTAGTGTAGGGGAGCCAGAAACGCTTCGTTCAATAAAGCGATTGCCTGCTTGAGCTTGTATACTGGGACAAGGACAGTATGACAATTAAATGGTTGAGTCTTAGCTGGGAATGAGAACACATTTTATCCCTTTGGCCAGATAAATGTAATGTAATTCTCTGCAATGCCTGCATGTGTGTACACAGGGTGGAAACTGCTTATGCGCAGGTACGCAGTGGGTGGGTGGATTCGTGTGTGGACTCACCTCATGCCTTCTCTGGGTGGGTGTCTGTCTGCCGGTTTACACGCACACTGTCGGTTTACACATAAAAAAAAAAAAAAGCCTTGCATGAAAGTGCAGTAAAGTCGTGAAGTCTTTGGCAAATAAAAAAAGGAGATTTAAAAATCACTTAAGTCTGTGGTCCCCAACCTTTTTATCAATCCGGACCGGTTAAAGCTTGACAATTTTACTGAGGCCCGGGGGGGGGGTGTTATGATCATAAACGTGAATCCACTGTGTACTCGTGTGCGACTTTATTAGCAGCTTCCTTGTAACACTGAACAACATAACGTGAGTATAAATTCAAAGTCTTTGATAACATCTTCTCTGCCCCATAAACAAATTATAGAAAAAAAAATCACTTGGAAAAATAAATAAATAAATAAGAAACCAGCAATTCCACATTTATTTCACTATTATCTAAATATACCTACATTAGAGAGCCGGTGAAGTGACTCTCAGTATTTTCTTTCCAGCAGTTTGATGCATTTTCTTTTACCAAGTTTTTTTCTGTGCAGTTTCTCATCTTCTGTTTCTTTCTTTAAGGTTTTATTGGCTCCGGGGGGGGAAAAGCACCGCTTTCCTGTTGGCTATCACCCATCTGGACACTCATCAAACAACAGTGACGGCCTACGCGAAGCATCAGCAGCTCATTCTCATTGATATTTAATAAACTTCTTAATGGCCACTAATGGTAAATTCTGACTTCTGAGTGAGCCTTGAAGCCACAACCGCCAGATTTACATCAGTGCCTGCTGCAGGGCTTCATTAAAAAAAAAAAAAAAAAGCTGTCGACGCAATAGGTCACAGTTGGCTCATTCATTATTGACGCATGCTAACGTCTTATTGTAGTCCCACACATACGCAAACACAGCAGAGAGTCACAGCCAACTCCCGCACAGCTGCTCCGAGCTCAAGGCCACGATGGTAGAGGAGCGCATTTATGCCACGGGCATGGCCTACAGGCTGCGGAGCCAGTGGGACCGTGACGAAGGTCTGGGACAGAACGACAATGCGGTGAAGTTTCTGGGTCAGGATTACCAGTCTCTGAGAGCCCAGTGCCAGCGGAGCGGGAGGCTGTTTGAGGACTCCCTGTTCCCGTGTTCCGCGTCGTCTTTGGGATTCAATGAGCTCGGACCAAGATCCTCCAAGACCCAGGGAGTCCGCTGGTTGAGGCCCACGGTGAGAGAAACGGTTAACTTTTGTAAATTGTTGTTTGGTTTGGTTAGAGGTCAGGCGTTCAAGAATTAGCGGCCTCTAGTGGTGAGACTGCAGAACAAAAGGAGGACTCCTTCACCCAACCTTCCCTGTCCAAAAAGTTTCACACACATTGATTCGGGTTGTTGGAGACACCACAGTGCAAGATGGCCATCTCCAGAAAACAAGAACTTTGCCTTAAGCCCATATACGTGTTATTTCACGTTACAAAAACCAAACTATTATTTATTTTAAAGAAATTATACACTTAAACTGACATTTCTGCAAATAAACCCTCCTAAATGTTGCACGCCGGCCCTTTAAATGATTATTATTAAAGTACGTGTTCCTAAAATTGTCCGAAAGGACTCTTTGGCTCCCTGACATTTTCCAACTCTTGCTGACAACTTCCAGGTCTAAATTCCAGACAATGTCTGAGCAAGTCCATGTGGAAAAAAAACAGCAGGAAAGTCTTTGAACAATTCACAGAAAACAAGTGTGTTTGTGCTGTTGTCCCACTGTGTTTGTCATGTAAGAAAATCGATATCCACAGAGTGCATGGACTCGCTCTTCTGGAGTTCATGTCCAAAAATAGGTTTAGGTTCTCCAGCTTTCCAGTTCTGGGAATATCCGGGCCCTAAGATTGGAAACTGTTACGATTCATGGGGCAGTTCAGTGACACACGGGGGGGGTTGCTGCGAACACACATCTCATCTGAGTCACCTGACGTCCGGACATCTATAGAGACCCGTCCAGAGTTTGTTTCGTCGCCATGGTGCCGGGAAACGCTTCTGCAAAAAATGACCGGCAGAGTGCCCCGCTTAATTTAAATTCACTTTAATTCAGTGCAGTTTTATTTGTATCGCGCCAAATCACAACATACATTATCTCAAGGCACTGGACATAGTAAGGAGAGAAGAGGAAAACCAACCGTTCACGCAGTGAGCAAGTGATGGGCGTCAGTGGAGAGAAAATACAGGAGGAAATCTCTGACAGAACCAGACTCAAACATGTGCCGTCATCTGCCTCGACCGGTTGGGGTGAAATGAAAAATGGGGGGCAGAAATGGGGCCAGGAGCAGATATGTAACAGTTCATACGGTGTCATTTATCCAAACAGTTTGTAAACAGCAGAAAGTAGCAGTGTTTTTATTATTGATGTGAGTGGCGGCCATTTTGGAATCCTATGTCGGTGTTTCTGATTCGGAAATCTGACAACCCAGCGTACCATCTGGCATGGGTTCAGCCAGCGTGGTGTTCTTTATTCAATCCTGTTTATTGATAACAGGATTTAGTGATGTCAGGTGCCGGAGCTCTATTCCAGTGTTGGTTTAAAAACCTGCCGACGCTGCAAAACTACTTGAAAACCAGTCTTTTCCATACCCATGTGGTGGGAGGAGCACGTAAAAGACTGTCTTTTACGTGTTTAATGAAGAGAAAATGCAACTCAACAATCCAGTTTTTCCTCGTCGTCCTAGTGCTGCTTTAGTAAATTCTGGTTATTTTGACAGGAATGCAAACCGAATTACTGTATGAAGCGTTTTATTTTCCAAAGTTTGTCCCCAGACATCGATTGGAGACCAGATAAACACTGAAGATCCACTTTATGAACCAATCCTTTTTCCTTTTATCTTTCATATGAAAACACTCTTAAACCCCCCCCCCCCCCCCAAGAAAGTAATTTGACTGCGCGGAGTTGAATTTCATCGGTTGCTTGGCAACTAAACCTTCTGCGAGGAACGATTGGTTGGTGTGATTCCTCAGTAACTGTCAGGAGCTGTATTCCCTACGGTTTAAGCAGAGAGGCAGTAAATCTATCGAAGATTTCTCTTCATCTCAGCCTCTCAGATTTCCTTGTAGCTGAACGTGACGCCAGAGGACGAAGTGGGACAGCCTTCTTTAGGTGTTACGGCGGCGGCTCCCAGCCGTTACAGTTTGATTTGTGCATGGCGTGACAGGCCGCTGCTCTGGAAGTGAAGCGAGACGAGTCTCGGTTGTAAAAGCTTACTGACGGGGGAGCGGTGTCATGGTCGTCTGCGTGACTGCGGCCTCTTTGCTGCTCTCGCATCTTCCGTTTGAGCGCATTTGAACGCCACGTGTGAACATGTCTAAAGCTTCTCCAGAAAAATCCGATGCCTCATAATGCATGTGCCGTCGCCTGTGCCACAGGATCTGTAATATTTACGCCGCATTACGGGGTTCATGGTGTTCGCGTTCCACACGAGGACACAGTCTGAGCTCTGCGTGACCCTGAACAAGGTCGTTTGTCTTTATGAACCTCACCAGCATCTGTTGTGCTTTATGTGCAGCTTTACTGAAGCAAACAAAGTGAAGCAGCATGAGGTCTGACTGTCAGTTCTTTTAAATTAGGCCTGAAAACGTTGTTGTTTACGTCAGTTTTTTCTTATTCTTAAATAATTATCTTTGTTATCACTTCATTCATGTCGTTTAAGTGCACTTTTACTGGCAAATAACACTTTTATCTCACGATTTTAATGTCTGTTTCAATTTTAATGTTAATTTTAATGTCTTGCTCCTATTCCGTGATTTTCTTTATCGTGTATTTCTATGCCTTTTGTAAAGTACTTTGGGTTGCCCTGTGTATGAATAGTACACAAATAAACTGATGGTCCACAAAAGTGACAGTTGTGTTAAAACGTCCTTAAAGAGCCACTGTGTAACATTTCAGAGCCTTTATTGGCAGAAGTAGAGTGTACTACCCACGAATAAGTGTATAATAGCCTTAGAATAATAATCACTTGTTTTTGTAGCCTTTTTAAAAAGCCGTTTTGTCAAAGGCCTTGTTTAATGGAGGCTGCCGTGATTCTGCAGGAGCTCAAATAGACAAACCAGCCAGTGTGCTTTTATTTGTGTTTTGAAGAGGCAGGTAATGATGCAAAGAAAGAAGGAGGACATTCTGTCACGTAAGGGTTTTTAAAATCACAATTTGAACTATTATTTCGATTGTTCTAGTTTCCTTTGTGTATTAAAATGACAGGTAGTTCATGTTTCTCTGGTGTTGAGTGCTAATTGGCCATCACTGATTTCACAGAACACGATGAATTGCAGCGCAATTGTGAAAGGCAATCACAATATTAGTCAGAAAAATGGCAATTATAATTTATAGTTTCCCTCTGTTTGGCCCTAACCATAGTTTCCTATGATTTTAATGGCTTTTGCTAGATGAATTGCTTGTGAACATTTATTTTTACAGTAATAATATATTTTTCTCCCTCTCTTAGTTTCATTTTGACACATATTAAACCTATTTTAGCCTTGTTAGGTGTCATTTCCTGAAGTTGTTCCTTTTTAGTGTAATCATGACACAGTTTTTGATAAAATATACATTCAAACGCCCTAATTTTTCTTAATTTTTATCATTTGGTACTTTTGATCATTTTGACACACCTTTGTAACCAGTTAAAGCCTGTTTTTTTTTTGGTCATTTTTATGGAATGGGTCCTTTCATAAAACAAACCATAAATGTTTCCTTGTAAAACTAGCCCTAAATCTTCCGTGTTTGCTTCACAGGAGATCTGCAGGCAGCCCGAGTTCATCGTGGATGGAGCGACTCGCACAGACATCTGTCAGGGAGCTCTGGGTAAGTCCCACCGGGAAAGACTCCCACTGTTTCCCTGTTACTTCAGCGTGATTCGGACATGAGAGAAGACGGAGGAGGAACCGAGAGGGGAGAAGAATCTCGGATCTAAATGAAACGGATAATCTACCGCCAAGTTTCCAGCTGCAATCTTGAATCTCGCTGATTTAAGTCTGGATGTAAGACGTGAATAATTAAAGCTTCCCTCTCCCTGTAGAGCCACAGACAACATGACCCCTTAACAATGAACACTTAAAGAGCCACTGAGTAGAATTTAGTGTCATGTACGGGCAAATTTGTATATGGAAACCCACTGTGTATTCTTTTTGCAAACAAACATGGCAGTATTCACGTCACTCCAGTCTAAGGTAAAGGGCTCATTCTCAGCATTTTAATAAAAACATCACAATTTTAACATTTTTAGGTGACATTTATGAAAACAGAAATTTAATGAATGTGATCAATGAAGTGTTTGAGTGCCCGATATACACACACACACACACACAGTACTGTGCGTAAGTCTTAGGCCACCACCAGCTTTGTTGTTTTTCTGTCAGTTTTGTCATCATTGGCGTTCAGATTATAAAGATGTGACTAAAAGTCAGTCTTCTACTATATGATCAACCTGTCAGTGAGTTGAACTTGTGCAACATGTGTATGTAATGCTCCAACATGTCTGGAGTAAACCAGGTATAATAGACCTTTTTCACAGCAGCTATTTGTTGCCATGAAATAGTAGGAGAAACACAGGTTTGACCAATAACATTCCAGGTTTTAAAGAGCCATGGTTGTGTTATTGTTCAAGTGGAAATGTAGGTCACACTAAATATTTAATATTATATGTTTTTGTCTGAAAAAGATGTTATTTTCAAACTGCATATGTGTTTCTCCATATTTTCAGGGTGTGTTCCAATAAAGTGATTAAAGTGGTCATTATAGCAATGCTAAAACAACAATCCAATGGTGGCCTAAGACTTATGCACGGTACTGTATATATTTCAATATAAAACCTAAAATTTATTTTACTTTCTATAACTCAACTTGTCCAGCTTATTTTTTTTAAAACCCAGAAAATGTATAAACCTTGTGGAATAACATTTAAAAATTAAATGTTATTCCACAAGATTACAGCAATTGTACTCCTTCCATTAACCAGATTATACTGAAAATAAGAGGGAAGATGTTTTGTTATCAGATTTAGCTGCAAGTTTAGTTCCATGTGTAGTCTGTGGGCAACATGGTCACCAATATTCATGTATTAACCAGATTAAGACAATCGTTTGAATAGGGTACATGCAAAATCACTTTTTGATTAACCTTAATCTGAATTAAGTCTCACTTAGAATAAGCAGTAATCAGATTAGGACGTATACTGTAGGTCTTTAAAAAAAAAAAAAAAAGGCTGAGCTGTGCATGAGCTCAACTGTCCAAACTGCAAAAACAGCTCTACTATAATTAGGCCAAATATTCATATACATTTATTTTTGTTTAAACAAAAAAAATATTCCATTGGAGTTAGTAAATTTCAAGACTTTCTAGACTGGCCACTTCCAGACAGTTACGTGCCTTAAAATGTAGAAAAACAGGCCAAACCTTTGCAAAGAAAGTATGCCATGTAAGCAATGTTCACCTAAAGTGAGTTCCCCTTTTCTTGATTAAGCTGACTTTTTAGAATTTATATACTTATACACCAATTAATTATGGTGATTTTTACTTGTATTTAACACTAGGTTAATACACACTACACCAATGTAAACAATTGTTTTGCTTGTTACTGGTAATTAAAGTTCAGACTAAGCTACAATATCTTATTAAGAAAAGATTAAGTTGAAAAAAAGAGATTCTTTTTCCTCGAGCAAACCTTGCTTGCCAAGTTGTTTTTTTTTTTTTTTAGGCAAAAATAAATAAATAAATAAATTCTTGAGAACCATTTTTTTGCAGTGAGGAGGACGAGAGTGACAGAACGAGGCAGACGTCTTGAAACGCAGACGTGGATAACAGTCAATCCATTCGTAGCAGTTAACAGTTTTTTTTATTGCCCCAGATGCTTCTTGCATCTATAATTCATGCTTTGTTTCTCTGCCTCACATCTGTAAACACGGCCACACTCCCTCTGCTCCGCGGCCTTTCCACTCTCCCTCAGGCCCGGGAGCAGCTGTGCTCCACAAGCACGGAACTTAAAAATGCAGAAATGGGGGAAAAAAACCATCACGCATCGCTTTGTTTTACAGGCAAAATAATAAAAATGCTCCATGACTGAGTGTCTTTATCAGTGGTAAGAGCTAATTTACCAGCCACTGTGAAGGGGCAACCAATAATATAATAATATATACGTGTTTATACAAAATAGGGTTTTGAAAATTGCATTTAGGACAGACAAATAAAAGTAAAACTGATTGGCCAGAGAGACATCCCATGCAAGAATCAAACCGAACAATGCCGAACTGCAGACTTGAGTTTAAAGTTACTTAAAAATTCTGAAACATGTGTTAATGTCCAACATTTTAGCAAGAAAATTTCTAAAATGTAAATATGTAAATACAGAGGAGTCTGGTGTCGGTGTTAGCGGCAGCACCGCTGAAAGCCGCCGATCGTGAGCTTGTAGGAAACGTCCACGGTCCACGGTGAGGAGGTACTATGGTAATAGTATAGAAAATGACATGCGTGATAATAAACCGAGTAGAGGTGAGGCGAGTAGAGCCGAGTAGTTCCAGAACTATATCCGATACAGGGCCTTTGTGTCACTTTTGCTATTGCATTATCACTAATGTTAGCGTGCACCGCTGTTTACTCATGAATCCACCAGAAGTGAAAGAAATGAATTTGACTTAATTTGGCTCACGTCAACAAGAAAGAGGCAGGGTTTTTGGCCTATACTGCAGACAGCCAACAGGGGGCGATCAAAATTGGTTTAGCTTTACTATTGGGAATTGCTGGTAAGAGCCTCTTGTAGGCTTGGCAGTGGCAGTGGAGTTAAAGGTATGCCACCATTTAAATTAAATGTAAAATGAAAAGGTGCATATATGCAGATGTGTTAGAACATGAATGAATTCATGGAAAAAAAAAATATTATTGACCAAAATAATGACGCTTAATAACAACGACGCTTAATTGTTATTTTTTTTCGCAACAGTTACATAAGTGGTTTTATAGTGGCAGGTTCAGCCCCTCTCCCGTGTACTACCTCTCCCATGTCAAACAAAGTTCCTGACGTGTGACTTCACTGAGTTGTTAAAGGGAGAATTCCAGTTTTATGAGTGTCTTCCCACTGCTCTCCAAGTGTTTTCACATGTTATCACAGCGGCATGAATGAATTCATGGTAAGAGGTAAAGGGAAATGGCTTTTTTTAAAATTTGAAATCAATATCTTAACATGTTGACACACAATGCGTCATGATGAGGGTGGGGATGACCTGGAATAATTCAATTATGCTTCTGTGCGTGTATGTCCACAGGGGACTGTTGGCTTCTGGCAGCCATCGCCTCGCTGACCTTAAACAACTCCCTCCTCCACAGAGTGGTTCCTCAGGGTCAGAGCTTCCAGCAGGGCTACGCGGGCATCTTCCACTTCCAGGTGACTACAACGGCAATTTCCTGTCCTTTTTATACGTGACGTGTCCACATCAAACATGGTTGCCACGCCCCACCATTTTGACCAAGTGCAGGCTGCGGTTGACATTTGTTTACTGTAAATATGCTAAAGGGCTCGAGTGTGGCTGTTTACTGTACATATTATTTTATTTCAGGTTTTGTTCTCATTACAGTACTGACAAAAAAGCCTTGAGGTGCAAAGAAAATAAGTTTGAGAATAAGTTTCTGTGATATTTCTTGCAATATAGTCTTTTTAGGAACGCACCTTGTACTCTGGAGGTTGTGATTGGCATCTGTCCATTTTTCAGACATTTGTTTTACAGTGTTTTATGTTAGAGTGGTAAAGCAGGTATGTAAAATACCAGTACCTGTTACTCCAATGTGAAATTTCTTTACCAAGGATCAGGCGATTAGTAATGGTAGGGTCAGATGAGGATGACATTTGGAGTCAAATTCAATTCTTGAAATAACGGTAGAAAGATTTTCAAGAACAGAAAAAGATCATTTAGGGAAAGTTCCTGTTCTCCTATGGATAAGGCCTCAGTTTGGTCTGGTAAAGTCCTGGGTCAGGCTTGATTTTTCACTGAGAACAGTACCTTTACTTGGCCAACCAGCTGACTGTTGTGGGTGAAGCCAGTCTAGCTCCACCCTGACTCTACTGTACCATTTTACTCCGGTAGGTAAGGAAGGGTGCCAAAAACTGTACTTCTTTGGCATCCTGGAAACACAATAAAAAAACATGTACTGTACCAAACCGAACCACTCCACTCGCTGGAAACACGGCATTAAAGTCTGCTTTAAGACGCGAGCTGACGTTGGAACATTTTCCTGAAAATGTCCAGAAAGAGTTAGATGCAAGATGTCCACAAATGTCTTTTCGGACATTTTGTGGAACTTTTCTTACCGTCTTCCAAATCAAATTTTATTTTATTTTTTTTTTTCAAAATTTTGTCAATCCTAGTCCCAAGTCAGCAAAAAGCTTACAGTATGTCATTCTTTCTTCACAATGTTTCCGTCGTAAACTGGTCGTTTGTCAAACCCCAGTGAGTCATTCAAGATAAGTGTTTTTGCAGATCCACACCCAGGCATTGAGTCAGACAATAAACAGTATCACGTATCACTTGAGGGACGAACGCCCTTTTCTTTATCAGCCAAAGAACTTTCAAACCCGAACAAGCCACTGTCAAATCTGTCAGTCACATCTGTCAGTCTGCAGGACTTCAAACCCCCAGGTCTATGGTAGCTCAGTGACCCCACCCTTCTGCTGAATTGTGACATAATTACATGATGTTTCTTCTGTCTCTATGGTGCAAGCCTCTGGCACAGTTGCAGGGCCTTATCAGCTGAACTTTGATTTGCGTACAAACCACTTGCAAATTTTAGGTTTTGGCTGCTTCAAACTGGAGCGGAAAGACCGTAAAGCTCTAGATACTGTCGTCAGTGCGCTGAGGATTTTTGCACGCGTTCGTTTCAGGGTTAGATCTTGAAGCAGAGGTTTATAATCGTGGGAATTTCATTTTGAATGCGGTGCCGTTTACCATCAAAATGTAGGAAATAGGTTGAAATGGTGCTAATGTAGACTTAAGGAACCTCCAACTTTGCTTATTCCCTCTCACACTCGCACCTATGGTCAAGTTAACCTCTGCAGGTCTTGTGCAGAGGAAACTGGAGAACCCACAGAAAACCCATGCACATATAAAGGCCCTCAGTTGAACTTGGATTCAATCTGGCGACCTTCTTTCTGTGAGGCAACAGGGCTAGCCTCTAATCCACTGCTTGGCCCCTACTAACGTCCCATTTCTGTTTAAGTTTTACCAGATTTGAATTATTAAAATAGTTGCTAAGTGTTTTTTAAGTGGGGACCAAAGTCCATGTTGCTGTTCATCAGTGTTTGTACAGAATATATATATAAATGCACTGGTATCAAACTTCCTGTTGAACAAACATGTGGAAAAGTGGCATTTTCCCCATTTTGGACGTAGTTTAACAACGTATTGTACACAAAAACAGAGCTGCTCGCAGCTCTTTTTCCTCTTCTTCTTCTTCTTATCTACTTCATTTCCTTATCTTTTTGAATTTTGAAATAAAGTGACTTGGAGTCATTTAGCATTTAGAGAGATTTTCTGTGTTCTGTGTACTTCTGACTTTTCTGTAGCACCTTTTTTCACGTCACACTACACATTTCCTTCAAAGGATCCAAACAGAAGATATTGCAGAACTTGATTTGGTCAACAATCAACGCTGTTTGTTGCTCTTTCTTAAAGCAACTTTAATGAGTTCTGTCCTCTACTCAGTGAACCTTAAAACCTAATGTCATTGATAAGAGCATGCAGAGTTCAGCAAATAACACATTTTTACTGAGAAGTGTCAGCGAAGAGCTCATTAAACCGCTGTTCTTACTGACTTTTATCAGTTTGCTGATGACATCATGGCTGTGGAGGACTGTGTTTGTCCCGTGATGTCACCTGACTTCTTATCTGGTTGTGTGTGTGTGTGTGTGTGTGTGTGTACACACAGCTGATCTGATAAAAGGTTATCTATGGTGCGTCCATCAGTGTATCTGTGCCACACGAGCACGTTTTGACCAAATATTCGTTTCTCTCATGTTTCAGCAGTGTTTTCTAGTGTGAGGAATCTCGTCAGAGGGCTTGAGAGGGTTCTTGGTTTGAATCCTAGCTCAGTTGTAGGGGCCCGTAGGTGTGAAATTTGCATGTTCCTTTCATGTTGGGCAAGGGTTTTCTCCAGGTTCTTCACACAATCTAAACACTTGCAGATTGACATTAGGTTAATTGGCATCTCCAAAATGCCTAAAGGTGCAAATGTGGGCATGAATAGTTGTTTGTGTCTGTATGTTAGCCCTGTAATTGGCCAGCGACGTGTCCAGGGTGTTCCCCGCCTTGTGCTCTGTCAGCTGAGATTAAGTCCAGCACCCTTTCGTTGACCCTCAAGATGGAATATGCCAGAACAGATGGTCAGAGGTGAGAGTTTTTGCATCGTAACCAAGTGGCAATCGGACAAAACATCACCCACGGGAATCTGAACCACAGTGAAGCCTCAAGATTCACATTTTGACCCACATTATGTTGCACAAAGAAGTTTACAATACCAGCTGTCAATCACACTGGTGTCCAATCATATTTTCCTCCAAATGGGAACATATTTCGCAAATTTGACATCATGTCTTATCGAAGAAGACCCGAAACTATCTATTGAGATCTTTAACTCCTCAGGAAAATGTTCACTGAGCTTATATATTACGTGGGAATAAAGATCATTTTCCCAGACTTCTTTTTGCAATCAATGAAGTTGGCCCATACTATTCAATATGTCCCCATTTCCTGGTTGGCTTCAGTAGACTATGACACGTTTTCTGTTGACGGTGTATGATCTTTTACTTTTATTTATATTAAAAATATATCAAACCTGGGATAACTTGACGTTTGGGGGTGTTAAAGTACTGCTTTCATACATTTTACCTTTCTATTATTGGTTTTAACCCTCAGCTGATGCATGCAAACTGTGTCCTCCTCTCCGACAGCAGATAAATCAGGGTATTATTTATGTTCCACCATTTTCAACCTGCTTTGTCACGGAACCCTTTGAGCTGAGTCAGCGGGGCTGTTTGACTGAATGAGTGCTTTGCAAATTGAGAAGGAGAGAAGGATTGAGACAAGGAGCCAAGTGGAAATACGTACAGCTCACACCAAAGCTGCATGTAAAACAAACACACGCACACGTGTGTGTGTGTGTGCACAAACATAATGACACCCATCCATTGTGAACATTCTAACTCACTTCTGGCAACCTCATTGCTCAGTCATGGAAAGAAATGAGCAGACTGTCAAATCAAATCAGCTGCCAACATTAGCACACACACACACACACACACTGGTTTCCATGACTTCAGAGGACATTGCATTGACTTACATTCATTTCCTGGAGACTTACTCTAACCTTAACCATATTTACTAGTGACCTAACCCTAACCATGACCTCAGCCTAACTAAACATGCCTTCACCTTAAAATGTAGTAATATATGACTTGATTTTGTCTCCATAAAGAAGACGAGTCCCCATAATGTGACTGTGGAAACAGATTTAGGTCCCCACAACATTAGGAATACCAGGAACACACACACACAGCTCCAATTCACACTTGTCTGTTTGGGCCAGTGACTTAGTTACAATGAAAACAGCCAAGGCATGTTTTTCATTGATTAGTTCCAGAGACACTGTTCATGTCTATTCTACCAGTGTAAAAATAACAGTGATCCTCTGTAAAAATGCAGTGTGGTCTTTTGCCACTGCAGACCATCATCAAGGTTCTACATGTTCAGACTTCTTCCTACCTTGGTTGTAAAGGTTGTGATTTTTACTGTTTTTAACATTTGAGACCTCTATGGCGTGAGCTTCTGTAGTTTTACTCAAAGAACTTTTGCTCGCTGGATATTTTCTCTTATTTTGGACCATTTGCTGTAAATTCTAGAGATGATTGTGTGTGAAAATCGCAGTGGATTCTGGAAAAAACACCGACCAGCTCATCTGGCACAAATAACTGTTACATTCAAAATGGCTTAAATGGGTTTTCTTCCTCATTCTGAAGCTTGGGTCGTCTTGGGTCTAAATGCAGCATGTTGCTACCATGTGATTGGCTGGTTATTAACCATTTGGGCTAACACACAATTGTACCCAATAAAGTGGCCAATGTGTGTATATGCATGTAGCTAAAAGGCTTGTAAATATACATTCAAAAAGACTTGCTCTAGTTCACCGACCATTTTGAGAATGAGATCTACCTGGAGGCTAGAGAATCATATGGATTTTAATTTTGTGCAATTTACAATTTATGAATTATTATGAATATTATGCATTCAACTACTGTACATATGCATTCAATTTAGTGCTTACTCCTAATATCTGTGTCAATCAGCAGAAGTTTTATTTTACCAAGTAACAGGGGGGGGGGGCGCTGGTGCGCCAACCTCCCCCAAAATGTCAATTTAGTGATGGATGCTGCATGCGGTTCTGCTTAAAATGATGGTTTTACTGTAAAACTATCAAATTGATGCCAGTTAACAATATTTTCATGTGCTAAAAATAAACAATGACTCCAAAAAATAGCAAAAATGTGGTAAACAGACAGTCAGGGGGCTTAAACAGCTTTCATGTAAACTCTGCTGGTCTGGGGTTTATTTGTCCAGTTCGCCGTTCATATCCTTATATACAAGTGACTTAAAATGAGACTCTCGTAGCCTGTAAACCTTTTTAACCCTAGCGCAGGATGTTTTGACAGACAAACTTTGGTCCTTGTTATTTGGGTGTTTAAAAGTTGCGTCTAAAACAGGCAGATTTACTTTTACCCGTCACATTTTGTGCACACGGCACTGCGGTGGGAATCCCCGCAGATGTGGCGCCATCGACGAACAGGGATAGAGACATTCATGGTCAGCCCGTTGCCACGAGGTGTGAGCCTTAGTACCGATGGACATTTGCGAACGCGTTCAGTGAGCCCTAGGGAACCGGGTTACTCACTTTTTTCATTGCTATTTTTAGCACTGTGGGGGACCACGGCCAGGTGCTCGTGGGCGGCCAGGTAACCGCTGCCCTAGTTCCTTTGTCCTAGTTCCATATTTGTGTCTCCACTGCATGTCTCTCTTTTGTGTACCTTCGAGTCTTGCAGGGTTTCCCCTTTGTATTGGTTTGGATCCTCTAAGCCTCTGCATGAATTCTTCAGCTGTGGATGAGTCATCTCAAAATATAATTTGATTGCGAAAGAGGGTTGGGGAGGATCTTGATTGGTTTAGGATAAAGGAGACAACATGGAAAAACTTGTGTGGAAGAATGAGGGGGCAGACAAAAGAAGATGAAATTTTACACAAGGCAATGTCTGGCAACAGAGGCAAATGATGCTAACTGGGGCAGTTGTTCTGTTGTTCTTATTATAGCTTTCATGTTACGCCGGAAGTCTTGGATGTGTTTTGAATTGCAACGAGAAGCCGTCATCAGGCTGCAAGTCACGATACACAGATGTGGTAGGACTTTGCCTCCCTCAGTGGAGCTGGGTGCTCGTCTCACCACACTCGGCAGTGTTTGATTTAAAGGGTTAAATGAAATGTATGTGTGTGTGTCTGTACAGAACCAAAACACGCCCAGAACTATCCTCGTGGGGACATTTGTGTGGACTTGTGTGGACATTTTGGCTTTTTCGGAGTTAAGACCTGGTTTTAGGGTTAGAATTGGGTTTAGGTTAGGGTTAGTTATTTAGTTGTGAAGGTTAGGATTAATGTAAGGGGCTAGGGAATGCATTATGTCTTTGAGGTGTCCACATAAGGATAGTAAGACAAGCATATGTGTGTGTGTGTGTGTCTGCTTTGTCTTTTCCTCTCATCGACTTGATTGTGTCACAGCTCCAGGACTTCTGCTGGGTGTGTTCCATCCATCGACTTCATCCATTCATACACTATATGCTCCCGTTGCACACACCGCACAAAAACACACGCACACACACGGCCTAAATCTAAAACAGATAAATGGCTACATCCTCCAAGAACATACATAGAGTATGTTCTTAGACGTTTTACAGTTATGTCTGGTTCTTGTTTTCCTTATCTAATTACATTACATCCACATTTACCCACCTATCTTCTACCTACCTACCCGGCAACTTGAATGCCTACCATTTATCTACTTACCTACCAGCTATTTATTTACCTGTCTACCTAGCAACTTGACCTGCCTGGTGAAATTTACCTACCTCTCCGTCAACCTATGTACTTACCTACCTTGCAACTTGACCACCTACCTACCTACATGGTAACTTGACTTCCTACCCATCTCTTTATCTACCTACCTGCAACTCGGGTTAACCACCTGCCTACCAACCTCCCTCCATCTCTACCATCTAGACTACCAACCTGCCACCCTACCAACTAACCTACCTACCTACCTACCTACCAACTAGACCACCATCCTGCCTCCTTGCTAACTGACCTACTCAACTACCACTGTTTTCTGTGTTTGCTCAAGCTCACTTTGCATAACCATGTGCAGAATCTCTGTGTGGACAGAACGGGACATTCGAGATGCAGATGTAGTTTTGTCTTGGGGACATTTATTTGAAACCAAGTGTTGCGTTGTCAGATTGTTTCATCTCCAGAACGGGTTGAAAAAAAATGTGTTTGTGTTCACTGTGACCTCAAATAACTTACCTCACAGACAAACACACACAAAACAGCATTAGCCCAAACATTACTAAGTAGAAATGAATTTCTACTTAGTTTGTATAATGATTTTATTGCCATGTCTGGTCATTTCAGGCTTTTACTTTAAATCTGCAAGGATTTTTCCACGTGAAGCCTTTTTTTTTTGGCTTAAGATTCAACACCAAAGTTGTGAGGAGCAAAAAATCTGGCCCTTTTTTGAGTTTTCCACACAGTTTTCATGCTATGTTGCTATATTCTGCCCTCTGCTGGTTAGCAGCATGTGTGACAGCCACAACCCTTACCTTTACCTTCTCTGAAATCGGAAAGTCCCCCCTTTACCAACTGCTGCACTGCAAAAGTCTTGTTTATTTTTCAGGGATGTTTCTTAAATGATGATTGAAATAAATGACGGCTGTGTCGTCTTGTGAAGCAACCTCACTTGCAGGACTGGATTGTGCATTTGAAGCGAGAGAGAGCCCTGGGGTTGCTGTGTTTATTTTAGGCTTAGGAAACACAAAAGCAGGCTGGGAACTAGATTTCTCAAATGCCTCCTCACATTATGTGTTCTTCTATTGTGTGGTTAGTGTGCAATGTTTCACTACTGCATTTTCTCCCACTCTTACCTCTTTGCCTCAGTTTACTTCATTATCGCCTGAAGTCATATGAAGGTATAGCTTTAAAAATAAAAAAAAGTACACAGCAAAATATGAGCATTTATGATGTGTGAGAGTTTTTCGGTCAGGAAACCCCAAACATAATATGTACAAATAGTAAAATCTAAAAGTTGTAAATGTTTTCTTCAGTTCTGGCAGTTTGGCGAGTGGCTGGAGGTGGTGATTGACGACCGGCTGCCAGTGAAGGACGGGAAGCTGCTGTTTGTCCACTCAGCGGAGGGAAGTGAGTTCTGGAGTGCGCTGCTGGAAAAGGCCTACGCCAAGTAAGAGCCACAAAGTGACCATATGACATTCCAGATATTAATGACCTCTGTTTTAGCCCCTTTACTTTTTGTTATCAAATTGCCGTCAGTAGAGATAATCTCTTTGTTGGAATTGACATCTAAAACTGGACTAAATCTGAATTGACTGTTTATTTTAAGTTATTCATAAGGTAAATAATCTGCCTACATGATGTAAAAAAAAAAGGGGGTCCTTGATTTCAGTCTTAAGTCAAAAGTCTCATGCAAAACAAAATCTATTTAGTTTGCAGAGATTTATTCCTGGATTAAGCTGACAATTTTCTGATTTACTTTTTTGTTTTGTCTTAGATTAAATGGCTGTTATGAAGCTCTGTCAGGCGGGAGCACATCAGAGGGATTTGAGGACTTCACTGGTGGCGTGACGGAGATGTACGAGCTTGGGAAAGCACCCTCTGACCTCTACAGCATCATCAAGAGGGCAATAGAGAGAGGGTCACTGCTGGGCTGCTCCATTGACGTCAGTATCGGAACTTGCACGTGCTCTTTAACCCAAACAAATGGGAATTTTACAGATTCATCACAGATTTTTTATTTTATGTGCAGATCCTGACATTGTGACAGCGTTAAAGAGGTTGTTTGTTTTGGTCATGGTGTTGGGTTAGCTGGTGTACATTTAACAACTTACAACAAAGCAACTGACGGTGACCAGAGTTAAACATACATATGTGAAAACCAATGGACACGCGTGACGTGAGAAACGGGAACCGCAGCAGCGGTAACGGATAGAAAAGTGGATAAAAGCTGCCAAAAATATGACAAACCTGACAGTAATTATTAAGAAGTGACAAAATCCCAGTGTTGCTTTCGCATGGTGTTTTTGCTGACCCCAAGTGGCCAAGTTGTTTTCAAATGTAACGTTATTATTTTGTCTTTTGAAGAGTGAACCAGCTGTTTTGGGAAATGTGCATGTGTGTGAAGCTTAAAGCAGCAGTCAGTTAGCGTAGCTTAGCACAAAGACTGGAAACCTTGGGGAAAACTCTAATTGGCTCTTTTTGTGGAAACTACCTACCAGTCCAGAGAAATAAAAAAAATAATGCCCGCTCAATAAACAAATTAACAAGATTAGAACATAGTAAGGACATTAGATTAAACCAAGCTAAAATAGGACATAGTTCACAGCGACTTTCAAAAGAGATGAAATCACAATATTGCTTTCACCAATTTGTTGTCCACAGTAAAGTAATTATTTTGTCTTTTGAAGAGTGAACCAGCTGTTTTGGAAAATGTGTATGAAGCTAAAAGCGGCAGTCAGTTAGCATAGCTTAGCACAAAGAATGGAAACATTGGCTCTTATTGTGGTAAATACGTTTATTCATTCGTTTTTGACAAACGAATACATTTATAAGCAAATAAAATACAACATGTAAGTTTGGAAGTTAGACAATAAAAGCTAATTAATATACAACATAGCGGAAGTGAAGTGATGAAATCTCAGGGATGTGAAATGGTTACATTTTTATGTAACAGACCAGATAGAATTTTTTTGGGTAAATGTATAAATAGCCAGTTAGCCCTAAAAAAACAAAAAAAAAACAAATAACACTTACACCTTGAAAGTAAAAATAATTGCCTCAATAAAAAAATAAAAATACATGATGATTATTGAGCGTTTGCATTTAAAATCATAGTGTCAACAGTGAGCATGTAAATTGTTTGTCGTCAGTAAAGTAGAATACTGCGTACACGTCCTGGTGTAATTATGATGTGGGATGTTTCAGAATCTGATTATTATGCTCAAATGTTGCGTAGAGTGATGACATCACGCCGTGTCTGTGCTTCAACTGCGCTTTTGATGGTGCTGAATGTGCCGTGTGACGACCTGAGTTCTGTGCATCACACTGTCCGACCTCACTGACCTCTGGGCTTTTCCTTCCCGCTGTCTGTCCTCAGATCACCAGCTCACGGGACATGGAGGCCGTTACGTTTAAGAAGCTGGTGAAGGGACACGCCTACTCTGTGACCGCTGTGGACGAAGTAAGGAGCAACGAATGTCATGTGAAACGCCACACAAAGGACAAATAAAAAGCAAAACAAAGTAACTCAAGTTGTTAGAGCTCTGTTAAACCTTTCAGGATTATGCAAATCAAGTGTTTTGAATTAGAATTAGACCTTTGCACCTCCTTAGTCCCTGCCTTTGGCAGTCTGACAGTAGAAATCCAGTAAATAACAATAACAAAAGGAGAGATTGCCTCCGATCTGTCCATATTCATGGGGTGACAAGAGCTCAGGACAAAATGCCACGATTACAAAATGTTTTTAGGATGCAGTTCAACACTTAATTACAGTCACACAGCTACAACTACAGATCCAGGGGTTTATTATAGTTCATTCAATGTGTTTCTTTCTTAACAGTTTTACAGTCTTTTATGATTCAAAAGCATTTCACTTGTCAAACACATTAACAAGAAATGTAGTAGTGTTGTGAAATGTCAGCCAAAACTGATCATGTTTGCAAATGTTAGGCATGAACTAAAATCACATTAACTCACTTTAGTTGTTTAAAATGTCCATGTCTGAGTTCAATTATGTCATATTTTACCCAAATATGTGGCATTAAAGCTACATAATGTATATTTCTATTTTGGCTCCTCTAAAGATTATTTTTCTGTCTTCAGTGTAAAATAGAATTGAGATAAAGTTATCCTGAAATAGAAGTCCTGTTTTAGTCCCAATTTGGGTGAAGGTTGCCTTGAACAGCACAAGGGGGGGAATGAATAGACACTTAATAAAAAAATATAAGATATAATCACAAGGAAATGTAAAAATGGAAATGGGATATGTACAGGATTGCACAAATATGGGATTATGATATATATATGGGTTTTAGATATTGTTGAGACTCTAGCATGTACACAAGTCATACTCATTTCAGTTTTTCATTTAATTTAATAAAATGTTAATGAACTGAAGAAAACTGCAGAAATATAGAATGTCCCTGATGGCAAATGGCTAACAATTGCTGTAGTAATGGGGTTTTCACCATTATACATACATAATGTTTTAGGGGGTGGGTTTCTCCCTTTTATTATGTCTGCAACAATTCGTGTCGGGCTAATGTACACTGTATGTCATGAGACAAAAACCAGCGACACGCTCCGTTCCTTTGCTTGTACTGTAGGTGGTGTACAGAGGAAATATGACCAAGCTGGTTCGCATCAGGAATCCCTGGGGGGAAGTGGAATGGACCGGCGCCTGGAGCGACAAGTAAGACTTGACGCAACCCAGGGTCAACCACAAATAATAATAATAATAATAATAATAAGAGCTAACATGAACATTTGGACGTTAATGTGAAATCAACTGCAGTGCAGCACAAAGTGTGGATCTATAGTGTGAGTGTATGGGTTTTGTGAATGGGTCAGTGAATAGGTATTGCTTATATTTCAACTTTTTCATTTATAATGCTTATTGAATTTCTAGTGCTCCCAATATTCCGTTGTATGCTAATACAATGACAATAAAGAATCTTGAAATAATAACTTCATACAGAATCTTCATACTAAACTAACTAAGAAACTAAGCAATTTTAACTTTTAAAGCCTTCTGCAACAATGGTTCCTAAAGACTGGGTCGGGGCCCACAGATTGGTCGTGGGAGAATTTCCTTGGTCCATAAACAAATGAGCACAAATTTGCCAAATGTATATTTGTATATTTATGTGTGTATTTTTTTAAAATAACATGCATAAACTAAGCTAATAGTCGCTACATTTAAAAATAATTGCTCTCGTCATAACTTATGTCATGATTTGTGTCACAATAGTTTAAAAGATATAGAAATTTTGGGAAGCACTGTTACTCAAGGTACCCCAAAGTGCATAGCAATAGTAAAACAGGAATTAAAATTAATAAAATGTGAATCAATTAAATTAGAAAATATACTGTAAGAGCAGAAGTAAAATGTCCCAGTACTACCATGTATAAAATACCGTTATTAAGTTTAGATGTAAAACTGGCCAGGTTATTCCAAAATTTGGGAGCAGAAACAACGAAGGAACCATCACCACACTGTTTATACCTCGACATGATGAATGAAGCAGCCACTTATTTGTACGCTTTGTCAAGGAAAACAAACAGCAAGAGCTTAAAATCTCGACAGCCGTTTTTGTTCAATAAATTTTGCATTTATTTACTAGTCCTGCGCTCTCACTCTGAACCCAGTGTTAGTCTTCCGTGCTCGTCTGTGTGGTTATGAAATTATAAATCCTAGACCTTTTTATTGCAATTTTTATAAAATTGTCACAGTCCTGCTTGAATGTAAGTCTGCGCTGATGGAAGAATTCAAAATCTACATGCTTAGAAATCTGTCATGTAGCGTTGAAGTTTTGGATTGAAGGTGTTGTTAATCGGAGCAGATTTGGACTCTGTGCACTCACGCCGTCTTGTGCTTATTTTCTAATCTTTGTCTTTTTCTTGGTGAAAATCCTCAGCTCCAGAGAGTGGGACAACGTGGATCGCTCCGTCAGAGGCCGCCTGCAAAACCGCAGCGAGGACGGTGAATTCTGGTGAGTTTGTTTTGGAGATTTATGCAGTCCCTGTGTTGTCAATGATTAACTCGAGGCCAAAAGTGCAACAACAGTCACCTGACAGTGTTTTCTGCTGTACGTCTGCGTGTCCATACCTGGGGACACCACCCAGTGGCCAGAGGCAGTATCTATTCATGTTCTCCATCCCATTGTTTTGCACACAATATCTGAAGAACATCTGAAAGGACTTTCTTCAAATTTGGTGCAACCATTCATTTGAAGTCAGGGATGAAGTGATTTGATGTTGGTGGTCAGAGGTTAAAGCATAAGGTCACTGTGGCCTCAGATATCACCTTTTTTTAGCCTTGTGACTGCGAGATCTCAGGAACAACAAATTAGGTACAAGCCTCTTACAGTTTTGTGAGTTTTATTAGCAAGTGAAAATGTTACATGTTTTCAAATTTGGCAAAAAGACTTTAGATGGGTGCGTTGATATTTTAGGAAGTTCACTTGGACTAAAGTCCTTGATCCAGGTCACTGTGACCTTACAAAACATTTTTGATATTGTTAATGCTATTTTCCTGGAACACTTTGAAGGGATTTCTTCAAATTTTGTACAAACTTTCAGATGGATTCGAAGATGGGTGCTATCCTAAGAATGCCAGAAGATTAGAAATTTGGCAGAAATCCCCAAATTTGAATCCTCTCAAATTATTCACTTGAATTCACGTGAATTCAAGTGAATACATTTTGGTGGTCAAATGTCAGAGTGCAAGGTCCCTGTGACCTTACCAAACATGTTTTGAAATTGTCAATGCAACCTTTAGGGGAATTTCTTTAAAGTTGGTTCAGAAATTCAGGTGGACTCAAAGATTACTTTTATCCTTAGAATACTGAGGATAGAATAGTCCTGTATGTCTCTAAGAATCCTTTCAAATTTGGCACAAAGACTTAGTCTCATTGATCGGCCATTTAGATTTGGGTTGAGATAAATGTGACCTTTGAGATCAAATATTTGTCTCATGACCATGATATCTCAAGAACACATCCAGGGAATCAACTGGAATGAAATGTTCTCTTGGACTCAAGGATCAAGGTCACTGTGACCTTACAAAACACATTTGGTTTTGTTAATGCACTTTTCCTGGAACATTTTCAAGGAATGTCTTCAAATTTCATGCAATCAGTTGGATGAGTATTGTCCTAAGCATGCCTTAAGAGAAGCCCTTCAAATTTGTTAAAACTTTTCACTTGAATTCACATGAACTCAAAGTCAGAGTTCCAGGTCCCTGTGACCTTAAACACATATTTGATATGGTCAACGCAACTTTTCCGGAACACTTTGAGGGAATTTCTTCAAATGAAGGGCAAACATGCGGGCGGACTCAAAGATGAGTGAGTCCAACTAGAGAGAATCCTTTCAAATTTGGCACAAAGACTATTTGACATTGATCAAAACTACTTAGATTTGGGTGCTCAAGGCAACTGTGACCTCAGAAATCAAATTGTTTGCCTTGTATCTCTTGATAGCTCAGCAAGTGCTATCTCTGTGTCATATAAATATAAAATATGTTTTTGTCTTTGTTTTCAAAGACATTCCTTCACTGGCTGATAACTCGAGTTTTATGATTATGTGCTAATAATGCTGTAAATATGGTTCTGTAAACATACATTATTTACATACTCTTTTATAGCTTGCATTTACTTACTGTATGTAACCCCAAAAAACAAGGTTCAGGCTCAGCTTCCATTTTACAATACTGTCATAAGAGTGCACTTGTGTCCCGCCTCTCAGGATGTCGTTCAGCGACTTCCTGCGAGAGTTCACTCGCCTGGAGATCTGCAACCTGACGGCCGACGCGCTGCAACACAGCCAGCTGAAGAAATGGAGCTCCTCGCTCTACCAGGGAGAATGGAGGAGAGGGAGCACTGCAGGAGGCTGCAGGAACTACCCAGGTATGAGCTGATGCAAGGCGGGGACAAAGACGTCAATGACGGCGCCTGTTAGACAGTGGATCTTTTCCCCACAATCGGAATTCATCTGTTGTGGGATCAGATTCAACACCACGTTATCAAATGTTAAAAACCCAGAATGTCTAGAGGGAAAGAGGAAGAATTTAGATACTTTTTAGAGAATAAATGTGACTCCCATCCTAACAGTGAAACACTGTCCTGCTTTAAAATACATTTTGTAATCGGCCTCAGCATAACCCACCGTGACAAACCTATTGGTTGTGAATAGTTTTTATCATCTATCTGACTCTAAATGTGATCATAATTTACAAAATTGACACCATGCTATACTGAAGCAGACCTGGAAGTCCAAGTCCTCAGGACAATGTTTACTACTGATGTTGTAAATAAAGTAACAATGCCACCTGATTCAAGAGAATACAGCTCCACGTCCATTATTTCAATACAGATTATGCCGAGCTAAGAAAGAACAGTATTTCCTCTCACCTTTAACCCTAAAATAACATTCTGGCATTTTTTTTAAAATCCCGTATCCAGCAACCTTCTGGCTCAACCCTCAGTTCAAGGTCAATCTGCAGCACCCAGACACACCCGGCCAATCAGATTGCAGCTTCCTGGTCGGCCTCATGCAAAAGGATCGCAGGAAGAAACGGCGAGAAGGCAAAGACATGGAGACCATCGGGTTCGCTGTCTATGAGGTCAGAATCAGACATCTGTGGAGAATAATTCTGAAAAAGCAGCTATAAAGACTATAGTTATTATCAATATAGTTTTATTTGCTGTTTCTCATGTTTGTCTCTTTGTTGTTTTATGACAGATTCCTCATGAGGTATGAGCGTTTTCCCATTAAACTACCGTATATTTGAAATGAGACCATCCAAAGGAACAATTATGTAATATTTTTATTTTACATGCAACATGTAACGTCCTCAGTTTAAAGGCAAGTCTGGTGTCCACCTGAAGCGAGACTTCTTCCTCACGCACGCCTCCAGCGCTCGCTCCGAGCTCTTCATCAACCTGAGGGAAGTCAGCTCGCGGCTGCGACTCCCCGCGGGCGAATACATCATCGTCCCGTCCACCTTTGAGCCGCACAAAGAGGCCGATTTTGTGCTGAGGGTTTTCTCTGAGAAGCCTGCGGACTCTGAGTGAGTGGGGAAATTCAGAAAATGACCTTGCAATGACACATTTTGATTGTTTTTAAGCCGAATACATGCATGGCTTTAGAATAATTTGCAGTGTTAGGTCATAGGAACAGCTGTTACACCTGTTGAGCCAAAATTTGCTGTGGCTGTGGCTATAATATATTTAAGAAATAAAAAATAAGTGTTTTATCATTGATTTAATTTCTAAAAACAAATCTTTCCACTTCAAATACTACCTACTTTGTGGTACAGTTATTGTCACAAGGTGGCAGCTAACATTGAGATACTGTGTTTTTGCAGAAGTGATGAAAATTCAAGAGGATTATTTTGGATGCATCTTGAGCACAACATGCTGTAGATCCCACAGAATTTATGAAATTTACCGGGATCTTTGAATGCATGTCATTAGCTCAACAGGCTGTGAACCCGACATTGCTTTCACTCGTTCTGGAATTTCGAAAATTCTCATGTGCGATGAATGATACCACTGAATATTCAAATAGCATTTTTTTTGTTAAAAATGCCCTGCCCTAGTTTTTATGTGATTTCAATTAATAGAAAAAATACATAAAACGACTGTATTTACATTTTAGGGGGAAATATGATATGGTACAGATCCTAAAAGAAAAAAAAGAAATTAATGCATTTAATATTTTGATATTCTTTCCACTTCAGGGAACTTGACGACAATATTGAAGCGGAACTCCCAACAGAGGTGAGTTGATTCATCAACCGTCTTAATTGATGTAGAGAAATTAACACGACACGTACTGACAATGTTTTTCCCTGTATTTTCAGACTGAGGTAGATGAGAGCCAGATCGATGCAGGCTTCAAGAGTCTCTTCAGGCAACTGGCAGGGCCGGTACGCATGAGCAAAGGCGGTTCGTAGTGTGAACTTTACATGGTCATAATCAGCCTAATGACGTTTTCCGTCTGTGCCCGATAGGACATGGAGATCAGCATCACAGAGCTGCAAACCATTCTGAACAGGATCATCAGCAAACGTTAGCAGAACTTTCAGAACAAAATCCTTTCCTTCAGGAAAGTTTTAACTCGCTTGTGTTTTACCTAATCTTACTTCTTCATGTGGACAGATAAAGACCTGAAGACAGACGGCTTCACAAAAGAAGCCTGTCGCAGCATGGTAAACCTCATGGACGTATCCTTCTTTTGTGGAAATATAGGAATGCGTATTTTAAATTTAAAATACTATTTATTCTCTCGCTGTAAAAGTCAGTTGCTGTTACTTGTTTAACTTTTGGACTCAGTCGGATGGCAGTGGGAAACTAGGACTGACGGAATTCCATATTCTCTGGGAGAAAATCAAGCGATACCTGGTGAGAGGAAACAGTCCTGGGTCAAATATAATATACATAGATTCATGGTTATTCTTAATGGGAATAAATCTGCATCCTGTGAAAAGTCTGAAGCTGACTTTGCTCGGCCAATTTACACCACTGTTCTTTAACGTTGGCGCTAATGGTGTTACTTAAAAGTATGAGAACCACTGGTATCGATCATTTTATTTGATGCCTACATAAGCCTTCAATCTTGAATTTTTCTTTCTTGATCTGTTTCTGTCGTCCTGTCAGACCATATTCAGGCAGTTTGACATGGACAAATCCGGCACCATGAGCTCCTATGAGATGAGGATGGCGCTTGAGTCTGCAGGTAAACAGATTCAAAGAGGTTTTCTCTTTCTTTTGCATGCTGTTAAGTTACAAAAACAGCATTCGATCTGTTGTGGACTCCTTGTTTCTAGGCTTCAAGCTGACCAACCACCTGTTCCAGCTGATCATCCTGCGCTACTCAGAGGCAGACATGGCTGTCGACTTTGACAACTTCGTCACGTGTCTGGTCAGACTGGAGACCATGTTCAGTGAGTCCCACAGGAGCCATTCACATTCCTCCATTTTGTGCATGTGCTCGAATGACATGGCAACATTTCCCCGTTGCTGTATTTTTCCTCACTCTTAAAACGGCCTTTTCGGTCTGGAAACCTGTTTGAAGGCAGCACTCTCCCAAACCAAACTCCATAGAGAAAAATTGGATTTTTACAACAAAGCACAAATGAGTTGTTGATCCACTGCTGCCCCCCATTAGTAACTTCAAATGTGCCATCATATTATGTCAGTACAAATCCTTAGTTTGGATTTACCAAAGTGACACCAACTTGCCAAACGAGGCAGCAGTAGCCCAGCAGCTCCCGCGTGCCCCTGAGCTTAAAACACTGATTTTCTGTATGGACTCTGGTACTTCCTATACAACCACTTCAAAAAACCGAAATCTATCCCTTTAACTCATGTTGTAGTGGGTGGCACGCTGCTAAATATAGTGGCGTGGAGTGTAATTAGTCCAACTATCCCTTGAAAATATTTACATTTCTTTCTGTTTTTGTGTCTCCAGAAACCTTTAAGACCTTGGACACAGATGCAGACGGTCAAATACGCCTCAACTTCTTCCAGGTATCGTCTTATATAATACATATACAGCATGTGTGTATAGCGACAGTATACAGTTTATAAAAATAAAAATGCTCTCTGCTCTCTGTTCCACAGTGGATCTCCCTGACCATGTTTGCCTAGAGACGAGTGGACTCCATCTGAACTCTCCTGTAGTTCCTTGTCCCAGTATCTTTTGTCTCACAAGTGCCTTTTTTCTTCCTCTTCTTTGTCCTTTTCATCTCTAAACCCATTTCTGTGCCTGTGATATGAAACATGTGCCAATTCTTCAGTTGTCATGTACTTGTTTTGCCACGAGAGGGAGCTAGAATTTTAGCCAAATGTGCATTTTTAGCTGCGCGAGCATTTCTCCAGACAGTGATGCCAACTTAGCGACTTTCTCGCTGTGTTTAGCGAGTCACTAGTGACAAATCTAGCGGCTTTACAGTTTTACTGGAGACTTTTGGAGACTCTGATGTGATGACCTCATTTAGCAACTTCTCACGACTTTTAGAACAAATGTAAAGCTACGTTCCGCTGCCTCCAGAGGCAGAAATTCAATTTTATAGAGTGAGAGAAAAAGCCAAAATGTTTTACCGCAAACTAGTTTACTCGAGGCTAAAAATATTGAGTTAGCTTGGTAGTGAAAAAGCAAGCTAGGTCCAATGTTTTTGTTGCATAGCATAGCGGTCACTATGCTTGAAGAAATGCTAGCTAACTAGCTTTTATCTTCTTGGTTTTAGAGGACAATAAAAGAACGAATTTTGTGACCAAATAAATTGGTGAGTTAGCCATTAAACATATTTTACATATACAAAACATGTTTATAATGGACACACATGCTAAAGTGTTGATTTTAATTTTAAATTTTTATTATCCAAGTAGTTTTTTTAGCTAAGATAAATCAATCTAACTAATCTAGTCTTCAGAATGACTGAATTAATCCCAAACATTAACATTTACTTTGCCTCTAACTTAAAATTCAAATGTTTGGCCCTTTTTCTGGAGTCAGCTGTAATGATTGGTCAATTACTAAATAGTGTATTGAAGGACACATCTCTATGGCCATGTGAAAGCCTTAAATGGCTATAATATTTAGATTTTAGGTTTTAGACTGGTCTGGACTGGACTTAAAGAGTCAGAAGAAAACTCATTTCCTCGTCTTTTAAATGGTAAATGTTTGAAATTCAGTTATCACAAGCTCAGTGCCAGGTGCTGGTCGATGTGGAGCTGGTGCCAGTTTGCTCTTTTTCGACTTGACATCGGGGATTTTGCTCAAACGAATGTGCGCGATACATGTACTGTATATACATGGATATATATCTCTGGCACTTGCTGTTTACAGATCTTGTGCCAAGTTATGCTTACGGGGCTTTGGCAGTGCAGAGGCAATGGTGGTTTGTTGTATTATAAAGAATGTGTTGTTATAGTTCTTATAAAATAATCATCGTGTTCAGCTTTACCCATTACAGAATCTGCTTATAATTATGCATGGCACTCACTTTTTACTGATTGTTTTTTGCAAAATAATAATAATAATAATAAGAAAATATTTTGTGGCTGTAACTGATTTTAAAAAGGGGACGTGTCAGCCTGGTTTAATCTAGTCTTTCACAGGGAACAAGAACACGTCGGTACTTTTGGATGGATCTGTTGTATGCATGCGTGTGTGAGAATTATGTACCAAAAAGCTTGTTTTATTAAAACAAAAACCTTTGGGGGAGTAAAGGAAATGTGAACGAGAGTCATAATGTTGTCAGGAAAAGTGTTTCTAATACCAAAACAGTTTTTTCTGTCAATTATTTTTTTTTAACCAATTTGTATCATAGGAACTTTTAAAGTCAAGACTTTTTGTTTAATCAAAAGGTTAGTGCCAAACCAATACATTTTGTTTGGTTAAAACAAAACAAATCATAGCAATCTTGTCAGATTTTGCAGTGTAGTGCTTATGTAACATTACCTAATGTTTACGATTGTAGCAATCTTGTTTTACTGTCTAGATTTTCTCTGTAACACTCTTCTCTGCACTTTGGAAATAAAAATGGGGAAGGTTTTCATGAGTCTTTAATCTATTAATCAAAGCTGTACTTACTTAACACCGCAAAGAACAACACAAAGTAATAAATAATACATTTAGTAACAAGGTTCTTATGCACAAAAAAATAGTACATGCATGGCAAGAAATAGCACAAGTCTACAAATGTATACATCATATTAAAACCTTTACAGCAGACTCATTGTTAGTTAGTTAAATCGCATACATTTACACAAGCTGATCATAAGTTTGAACGAAAATATGCCTAATTTTAAAATGTTACAAAAAATTTCATCTGGAGCCTCAGCAGAAGAATGCAAGATCTTAGATTCAGGTATCGTGACATGAAACTTTAGGGTTTTGTGCATTTTATATGCATTTTTATGAATCTTAAATGTGACTCTTTTAGATCTTTTGAGCAAATAGTTTTAAGTCTCGTATAGAGAAAGTACCAGGTTAAAGTCTTGCTGCTGACGAACACAGTTGCCCCAGTGAAGTGTTGTTGTGTTCCTTAGGCGTAGTTGTTGTTGTGCTCCATCCTTGTCACCATGGTGGAGACCAGTCGCTCCAGCTGCGCCGCCCGCTGCTTCCCTGTCTGAAGGACCTCCTCGTGGTTGGCCTTCTCTTCGCTGTCGTAGTCCATCACCGCCTGGTTGGTGATCAACGAGAGGGCGAAGACGCGCATTCCGCAGTGGCGCGCCACAATCACCTCGTGCACTGTGCTCATGCCTGGTGAGGGAAACAAAACAGAAATGGTGATTTCTAAGATGGGTTGCACACACGTTAAGGTCCAGTTTGTAACGTTTACATGGGTTTATTGGCAGAAATTGAAAATAAAGAGTATAAATTTTGGGTTTCGTAGCATAAGAATGGGCCTTGTACTTCATGCAAAGGATCTTGCTTTACAAAGACTGCCATCTTGTGCTGCCATGTTATTACAGCAACTCGAATGGACAAACCAGCCAAAAAGTCAGGTTTGAGGTTGAAAGCGTAAAAACATATTATGTAAACAAAAAAAGAAGATACTTTCTCAGCTTTTCACAGCGTTCCCCGTCACTCTTGGGAAAGTGAGTTCTCAGTTCTACTGTTATTTTCTGTCTCACCCCTAGGTGTCATTAATTGTTACACACAGGCCCTTTAAAGCAGCTTGCTGATAAACTGCCACTTTAGAATTATCTTTTGCTTCTCACCGACAGCATCAGCGCCCAGTTTGTGCAGCATACGGGACTCAGCGATGGTCTCAAACGAAGGACCGCCCAGGACGCAGTAGACGCCCTCCCTCAGGAAGTCTCCATAGCCGAGCTCCTGTCCCACGTCCATTGCCAGCTGCTGTAGTTCTCTGTCGTACGCGTCAGACATGCAAGGGAAACGCACGCCAAACCTACGCATCGAAGACAAGCTGTCAGACTCACAGGAGGCCTGAGATTGGTGAAGGAAACCCTTATTTAGTCGTACCTCTCGTCGTTTGGTCCAGTCAGCGGGTTGTTGCCGGAGAAGCCGGGCATGTTGAGGTGGTCTTTGATGACCATGACGTCCCCCACTTTAAAGTCCTGATTGAGGCCGCCGGCTGCGTTGGTCAGGATCACGGTTTCGACGCCGAGAAGTTTGAAGATCCGCATGGGCAGCGTGATCTGGAAAACACGCATAGATGCTCCATAAACACATATTCGGATTTAATAGGAAATAGCAGCGTAAACTGAGTCAGGCCCAGGTCCAGTGTGTAGGATTTAGCATTTACGCTAAGCATTTATTTACGTTTTTGACTGTCAAAGATTGCTGTGAAGACTTTTTGGCACCTTTCTGTTTCTACTTAGTCCAATGATTCTAAAACACTGGTTCAGGACCCACAGATGGGACAAAAGGATCTTTTTTGGGTCCCCGAGAAAATTTGTAGAATTATCCCAACCTTTTAGCTAAGATTTTTGAAATAACATGCATCAAACAAAGTCGACTTTATGATTTGGGTCAACATTTTTTTGATCTTTAAAAAGTGGGTCCCTGTAAAGAAAGTTTGGGAAACACTGGATTGGTCAAGAGAGGACTGTCACTTTCTTGCCAAACAACGGAAATGGAATGTCCTCCATTATTTCCCTTTGTTTATCGTGTCCAATCATTGGCGAGCTACACTGTGTCTTGCTGCTACAACGTGAAGTTCTTTTCGCAGATAATGCAGCAACCTCCGTGTGTAGTTAAAACACAGCTAGATATGACCCCCTTTGGTTTAATGCTAATTCTGGGGTAGTTTTCAGGTGATTCATGAACACCTAAAAGTTTCACCGGATGACTGGTAAACACTGGATCTTGGTGGAAACACACACCTTCTGTATCGGGTAACCCTCGTACAAGTGGAAGCGTCCCTGCATGCAAACACACGGCCTCCCCTTCAGTGTTCCAAACACTAACCGTCCTGCGTGTCCATGCACTGCGGGGGGAAGCAAAGACACGACCTGTCAGTAAATATTAACAGGACACAATGAACAGACACCAGAGAGGTGATGTTGCAGTCGAACTCACCAGTGCTCTGTGGAAAGTTAGGAATGTCCTTGTAGTTGAAGGCCACCTGGTCCTTCAACATGTCAGCCAGTCCTCCAAGTCCTGACCCGCACACGATGCCCACCGTAGGTCGGATGTAAGTCTGGTTCAGCAGCCAATCAGCAGTGGCCTTGCAGTCCTCATAACTGTAGCTGCATGACGTGGAAAAGGGGAATAAAGAGTATGAAAATCAATCCGGACTCAAAGCAAAGATTTCTTCATATCACCATGAGTCCTCCACCTTGTTAAATCTAAAATTACTAGTCTAAACTAGTAAACTACCAGTTTGGACTATTTTATTTTACTACTTCATTATTATTTAATGGATTGAATATCTTTTACTTATTTATGCAAGTTTACACATTTACTTTACATCATCTGCAATACAAATGGATTTACAGGGTACGACACATCTTCCCACTTACTTTGAATGGAATGGACTGGGTTCTTAAAGTTTATTTACATTTAGCTTTTAATATTTATCAATAGTTTACTTACATTTTTTACGTTACTGTACAAAATGCAGCAAAATCAATATCATTGTCAGCATTATAGGAAAAACCATATTGATTTACTTTTATAGTCTAAAGACGCATGAATTACAACAAGAATTGAAAAAGTCATAATTCTCGCTGCAGGCTTATGAAACAAAAATCCACGTTGCAGCCTGTGGTCTCTGCTGCAGCGTTGCCTTTTGGCTGCGCGCCCATCATTGACATTTTTTTCTGAGCTGCACAGGAAGTTGAGCTGTGCTCCATGTGCCGAGCAGCAGCTGAAGAAAAAAAAACCCCACAAAAGTACAACGTGTTCAAAAGTGCACTCACCCTTTGTTTGCCTCTGGATACATTGCAGACGACTGAATCAAAGAGCCGAAGTCTGTTAAACCCACACGAGAAGTTTTTTTTATCTATATAAATTATATATATATATATATATATGTATGTATATATATGTGTGTCTATACTTTTTTTTTTTTTTAAATGAATTATCCAAAGTAGTGGAGTGTTAAATGAAAAAAGAAAAATGCTGTTAGAAAATGTTATGAATGTATTAAAAAGGAAGTGAATAAAAAGTAATAGTTATTTGTTTGTGGTTCTATTGCAGTCAAAGTGTTTCTGGTGGAGTCTGAGGAAGGGGCACAGCTCCTGGCTTTATAAAAGGCAGAGGGAACCAAACCCCCACCTTCCTCCTCCTCCTCCTCCTCCTGTGAGTGACGCAGACACATGCTGCAGCCTCATTGGCTGAATGGACACACCTTCACACTCATGTTTAACCAAGAAGAGGAAATGATAAATAAATAGGTGTGTTCTGCTTGTCAAAAGTCACGGTCACTGTTGTGATTTTCTGTTTTCGCCTGGTTTGACTGTGACTCACCGCTGTTTTGGAATATCCTTGTTCCTCTTGTTTTTGCCACCGTGTGTACATTAGTTATTGATTATTATTTATCATTAACTCATTTATGACAGTAGAGCGGAAGAACTATTGAGCAAAAGATTTATGTTTTTCCGTGAGATTTCCCTCATAAATCAGTGCTGCTGATGGCAGATATACGATGCCTACTTTACAACAGTTTCATCACAACAAATAATGCACACAATGGCTCAACTTTACGGCCACTCAGAGCAAAACGCTCATGGTCTGTAGTTTGTGTCTGCACCGCTGAATGACAATAACATCTAAACTAAATGTTCAGTATATGAAAATAAATACATTTTCTTTAAAAACCAAAATATTAATTACAACTCTTAGCAGCGACGTTCAAAGAAACTTCAATCTTCCCCCCCTCCCCGAACTTGTCATTTATGAGGACCCACTTTTAAAAGATGACAAACTACTGCCACCAAATTCACAATACATTTTGTGAATTGTATTGTGTTTCACTTGCTATTGTTATGAAAAGGTAAACCAGCCATTTTAAGGTTTGGCATATGATTAATAAAATAAGCTTTTTTAAACAATATATATATATATATATATATATATATATATAAAAAGAAGTTGACCCACAGCAATGTATAAGTACTAGTCTTAATAGTTGATACAGTAGATACCACAAAATAAAAAGCAACAACACTGTGAAAGGATCCTATATACATACATACATACATATATATACATATATATATATATATATATATATATGTATATATATACACACAGACTATTTTGTGGGGTACATAATGTACATACGCATAGATGTGAAGCAATGTCACTCTTCATAGCTCAATAAAAATAAATCCTGTTCTCTGTACTGTTTTTTATCATGGTAATAAATTCCATGTTGTTTATGATGTTCTGTTCACTCCAGGTGCATCATTACTGCATAACATGTTGTACCGCGTGATCGATGAACCTTCGTGAATGTGAAGCGAATCAGTGTGGAGAGCAGCGACAAATCAGTTTTCATGCTTTAAGTAGAGAAAAGATGATTGTTGATTATGTAATGTATGATGCAGCAGTCATGGAAAAAAAAATCTAATAAAGTTTAATGGTACAACGATAGACAGCTCAGCCCTCTTGTTATCGCCTTTTATTATTGGTGCATTTAAATCGTGTCTTGTTGACCACGTTAACGTTAAGATGAGTCCACTCGAACTTGTCCTCATAAATGGAAAGTTGCTGAAGTTGCTGACTTTCCTTAAATGGTAGAGCCCATTGAAGTTTGGTTTTTCTGCAAAGGTGCGTAAATATTTTGTGATTTTAGTCGCATAGAGTTAGGAATGAATTTCCGCCCCCTTTGTCTTCATTCCTTGTGGAAACACTCTTGTGAAAGCTTCTCGTGACCAACCCATGAACACATGTCGCTAATATTCAAAAATTTGGCTTGATAATACTGTTTATTTCTTCCCTGCATAAAGTTCCTGAAAGAAATATTTGGCTACTATTTTTTTTAAAAAGAAATAACTGGTCACAATGATGTTGCTGCAAGTGTTACTGGTCACAGAAAAAAGATGACATAATGCCCACTTTTTTTGATAATGTTACAATAAAACAAACAAAACTAATCCAATTTGTGTCCAGGGAGTGAAAACCTCTACTGGAATTCAGTTCCGACCTTTGATTTGGTTTACTTTGATTACGCAGGCAACTCTAGGTCAAAGACCACACCAGCCAAAACACGGAGTGCCGGCACAACAGCATGACTCCCGATGTTGTCGGACACTGGGTGAATGGCCTTGGCGTGAATTATGACTTCCGTCTGTGTCAACAACCTGTGTTCACCTCTACGGTCGATTCAGAAAACAAAACATTACGACAAGGAAAGGAATAGGCTGAATAGAAGTACATACCCACCATTATCTCGTCCTGCCCTTGAATTAAACAACATTTTAAAATCTATATTACTTAAAAAAGACAAAATAGAACACATAGAATTTATAATGACAAAGATATGTTGAGAAATTTCCTAAATTATAATCTTAGTGTTCGTGGCTTTAATTTTTTTTGTTCGTTGGGAGTCAAGATTCAATTTCAACTACACTCAAATATTTTGAAAGAGAAAGAAACAAACACAAAGATAAAAAGTCCGTAGAAGCAACAGAAAAATAAAGTTAAAATAGATCCTCAACCCTCTAAATACATTTTTAAAAAAATTCTCTTTGCTTATCTGTTATTCACCTCTTAGCCGTGTGATGTGTGACTTTTCTGTCAATCCACAATTCAGCCGCCCGACACAATCAAATTTGATGTTTGGCTTGACCTGTTCTTTAGCTGACAGGTAAAGTTAACCAATCTATCACCTGCTAGCTATGCTTGCATAACAATGGATGTGAACTGACCCTATATAAGGATTTAAACTTTTGTTTATGAAACACAAAAGCTGAATTACAGCTAGTTAGCCAAACTATCACCTGGGAGCTAAACTAGCATAATACTGGATGTGAACTGACCTGTATAAGGATTTTATAAAGTTTTGTTGATGAAACACAAAAGCTGAATTACAGCTAGTTAGCCAAAATATCTCCTGGGAGCTAAGCTAGCATAACACTGGATGTGAGCTGACCTGTATAAGGATTTTATAAGGTTTTGCTGATGAAACACAAAAGCTGAATTACAGTTTGAGTTAGCCAAACTTTGTTTACCTACAGTATGTGGTAAACTAGCATGAGGATGAGTATGAAGTATGAACCAGTGTGGCCAAATTAGCGACTTAGTCACTATAAGTAGACCCTTCTGGTGACTCTTATTTAGGGTGTTTTTTTTAAAAAATGTATAGACTTTTTGCCTCTCCTCTCTAAGGTAATGAGGTCATGTAGCGACCACCATTAGCCACTTATCTAAATGGACCAAAAATGGACAATAGATAAAACTTTCAATGGCAATGTGAGAAACTGATGGTAATTAGTCTGGCCCTAAATAAAATGTTACATTTAAGGATTAGCCAGTGGGGGTGCGTTAAAACACTCTGAAAAATGGGCATGTAAACTTATGAGCACAACTGTACATTTGATTTCATTCTCCTTGCAGCTTTTGTCCTTTTTCCTCATGCACAGCGGTCGCACACTGACGTGGGCCTCGCATCACGGGACTTGATGTCAGCAGACCTCGCACGGACATTAAGGATGTCACGCATCAGTGGCATGCGTTCCACACACATCAACGGCCACGTTTGATATAATTTGCAACGCCGCCAGAACTAATGCAAGCTAACATTCGCTGCTCTGTTGATCCCTTTGACTTTAAAACATGTCTTAGTCATCCTGCAATAATGAATGTATTTTTCAGTCAAAACACTCACGGTATGCCCCTTTGTTCGGCCTTCAGCCGTGTTGAAACAGTCTCTTGAAGTCACACGTGGAGTTCCTCAAGGATCAATTGTCGGGCCTTTGTTCTCTGTGCACACTTCCTAATCATCAGGATTTATCCTGTTATACTCAAACCTGTATGTTACTGTGCGTTAACCATTTCCTGCCCTGACTGAATCTTATGTGCAACTCCAGGATGTTATCAAATATTTAAACTAGGCATTAGCTGATACCAGACTTGGTCCGATACTTGTCAAAATCACTGGATCAGATATCAGACAGATACAGTACAATAAAAAAGGTCCTATATATCACATGCTTCACTATGTACACACTGTAAAAATGTAAATAAAAATCAGCAACAGCATTGTAGCTGATGTTGTGGGCTTTTTATTTCTTCTTCGTTTGTTACACAGCTGGAGAATTGTGTTTTTGAAGCAGCTTGAAATGACACAAGTGTGTTGTTAACAGCTTCATAGCTTTAAAATTCTAAAATGAGTTTATTGGACTGATACTGGCATTGGTACATACTCCAGTTTGTGATATCGGTATTGGTTGCTCAGGTCGTCACTGACCTTGCTGGTCACGTGACATCTCTAATCATGTGACCGATTGTTTATCCTTCCTCTGTTTGAGTTTTTTTTTTTTTCTTCTTTTCCTCACACTGGATAAGTGTGATTGTGACTTAACAGATAGAAGTGGAATTATCCTGGAATTATCACATTTTTTACCTTGACATGTTTATAAACTAGACCAATGACATAAAGTCCAGTTGATATAATCACAGCAGCAAACTGGCATCAATACCACAGTACAGTTAAGCATCTGTTATTATTATTTAACTTTTTTTCCCCCAGTTTTGCTTATTTTTTTGGTAATTTGTTGCTTTTTGTGTTTTACTGGGCAGGGATTATAAAATATCTAAGTCCACATGCTCTATTGTTAAACTCAAGAGCAATTTGATTTTAGAAATACCAACAAAGTGTCTTCACGTATTAATGTACAGTTGTGTGAAAAAGTATTTACCCCCTTCCTGACTTCTTTTCTTTTTGCATGTTTTCTCACATTTAAATGTTTCAGATCATCAAACAAATTTAAATATAAGTCAAAGATTACCTTAGAGATTTTAAAGAGTTTAGCCTGTTCTTCTCTGCAGAATTATTTCAAATCATTCACACTGGAGGGTTTTTGAGCATGAACTGCCTTGTTTTGAGGTCATGCCACAGCGTCTCAAATGGGACTAGGGCTCCATTTTGTTTCTCTTAAGCCATTCAAAGGTGGACTTGCTGGTCTGCTTTGGATCTTTGTCCTGCTGCAGAACCCAAGTGCGCTTCAGCTTGAGGTCACAAACTGATGGCCGCACATTCTCCTTCAGGATGTTTTGATGGAGAGCAGAACTCATTGTTCCGTCAATCACAGCAAGTGGTCCTGAAGCAGCAAAGCAGCCCCAGACCATCACACTTCCACCACCATGTTTTACTGTTGGCATGATGTTGTTTTTTGGAAATGCTGTGTTACTTTTACACCACATGTATCGGGAGGCACACCTTCCAAAAAGTTCAATTTTTGTCTGTCAAGATGTTTTTTGGCAAAAATTAGATTGGCCTTTATGTTCTGTTTGGTCAGCAGTGGTTTTGTCTTGGAACTCTTACGATTGAATCATGAACACTGACCCCATTCTGACCTGCAGTTCTTTACATGTTGTTGTGGGTACTTTTGTGACCTCTTGGATTAGTCGTCGCTGCACTCTTGGGGTGATTTTGGTAGGTCGTCCATTCCTGAGAAGGTTCACCACTGCACCAGGTTTCCTCCATTTGTGGATAATAGCTCTCAATGTGGTTCACTGAAGTCTCAGATCTTTGGCCATGGCTTTGCCACATTTTCCAGACTGATAGATGTCAGTTCCTTGTTTTCTCAATTGTGGCACGATGTCTTGTTTTTGAAGATCTTTTGGCCTTCTTTACTTTGTCAAACAAGTCTTTTTTCTTGATTGGGATCAAGTGTGGCAGAAGTCAGGCCTGGGTGTGGCTAGAGAAATTGAACTGAGCTGTCCAAAAATTGGAATAAACCACACATGGGGAGGAGGGAGGGGAATTACTTTTTCACACAGGGTATGTTTGGACAGTTTTTTCCCTTAATGATGATAATAATAATAATCTAAAAATTGCATTTTGTGCTTACTTGGGTTATCTTTGACTAATATTTAAATTTTGTCTGATGATGTGAAACATTTAAAGGTGAGAAAACATAGGAAAAGTTAAGAAATGAGAAAGGGGGCACATACTTTTTCGCACCACTGTATGCAGTTGTGTTTGTTTGTAATCAGTGCCTGCAGCTGTTAAACAGTGTGACACTGTTTAACCTTTAGCTGTGATAGAGTGAGGTGGTGCTTGAGTTGCAAACTGTTATCTCTGCACTGTCTGAACAAAGAACTCTTCTTCTAAAGGTCTGTTGATTGTCTGTCTGTCTGTCTGTCTGTCTGTCTGTCAAATGACCCCAACAAACCTGGCCATAGTCACAGTTTCTTTGAGTTTACAGGGTTTACTCAGGTAACTGTGTAGAGATAGGTCAAGGCCATGCTTGTGGCACAAAAGTTCAAGAATATTAACACAATCTCAGGTGCACGCCGTTTTGCGCAAAGAAAGCAGATGATACTTGAGGGTGCCGTATTGTCTTCTAACTTGTTTTAACTGTTTTGGCCACACGAGGAAAAAACAAGCTGCTGTTGCAAGGTCGGCCAAAGATTTCAAGAATATTTTTTTTCGAATTCTGTTAACAGACAATGCCACGCACGGCTATAGATAAACCAAAAGGCCAAGAGACACTTTTGTTCTCCACATGGACTGTTTTCTGTGAGCAACCACAGTCTAAAACACAACTGGGCAAATTTAGAAACAGAAACCAAAAGGGTTCCATACCCAAATACCATACTTGCCTCTGTATTCACATACAGAGAGATCAGTGTAATAAAATATTCCATAGATGTTTTAGATCATCTTTATATCCATATATCCATTTCCCATTTTATCCTGGTGTCACTGTGCCAACAAATCCAGTGACACTAAGGGCCAGACTGAATAGGAAAACAAATTATTCATGTGAATCCAGTGGCTTTGTTTAGTTCCTTTTGCCTAATCTTTAAAAAATTGATCTGAGTTGATTTTACAGTTCTTTCAAAGAATGACTTCTATTGGAATGATCCAACTGTTGATGGTGAGGTTTAATTTTTAAAAAAACACCCCTCTCAATGTGGACATTTCCAATTATCTGACAACAAATGGAATGCACCTTCATATACAGTAGTACAAGTGAGAGGGAAAAATTGTTCAGTGGGGTGGGTGATAGTGTATATAAAAATTATATTACAATATTCCATCATGATATTGCATTAACGGCTTTTTTTTGATGATATTTCACATAAATGGATTAATACTGTTGTCCATGTAAACTCATAAACCTCATTCTTTGGCCTGTTCTACAACTATTACAGTCAGTGTCACCAAAGCAACTGTGAACATAATGCTTTTTTTGTGGTTCAGTTTCGTTGATCTTTATTTTGACAAAAAAAAAAAAGGTGTGATTATGTTACATTAAAAGGCTATTTATGTGAATCTGCAGCCTTAATTTAAAAGGACTAGTTTGTGATAAAACACATGTTATATAAAATGAGAGCACTGGATGTGAACTAGTCAATACTGGTGTGTGTACATTTATGGGCGAGTGTGAAATACCATCCACTTCTGGTTGGGAGACATTCCTCTGATGCTCCCGCTGTTACATAAACTGCTACTGTTTATGTAAAAGGTGCAAATCAGTGCCATTTCGTCCAGACAAACTATTGCAAACCACATCCATATATTAATTCCATTCCTATTTTTTACAGTTTTGAAACAAATGTATTGTGTTAAAACCTGGTTCTTTTATATAGTAAGTCCAAAATTATTTAAAACATACATTCTTTATTCAGGGGGCAAAAAAATAAAAATGTATTAAAATAAGTCTAAAAAAAATTTGGCCGTACCCCTTTCCTTTTCACATTTGATAAACAATATTTTATGCTTATTTTCAAACACAACATAGGGATTCCCAGCTCTGCCTGAAATGATGATCACACTTAACCTTTGACCTTATTTGATTATAAATATTTATTGGTAACCAGGATGTAATAGTGATAGTTAGTTCCATAACAGGGACATGAATAGTGTTACAGCAGCAATGACAATCAAAAGTAAAGCTTAGACGTCCAGAGATATACAATACAGAAAAATATTAAATGCAGGATAATAATAAATGTAGTAGTATGTATAATATTAACAGTGTGTAACTAGAATATATACAGCATGAACATGTGCTTATGCAAATGGTACAAATGTTTGTTTCAAGCATGCTACATTCATGCTATTGTTAAAATATGAATTAATTGCAAAAATGTAAATATACTCAGCCAGATTAAAATGTCATCACTTAACCGCAAACAAAGATTATGCTAAAAGTATGCTTTCCACAAGCTGTATATGGCTTATCTCAATGAAGATAACACTGGGAAAACAACCATGTGACTATTATTACAGACTGTTTTTTATTGTGACACTGACACTGGCACAGCAGGTCACATGATGCCAAGGAAAAATGCACTTTTTTCACACAAGTTGTTGAGTCACAATGGTATTTTATCTGAAAATATAGTGAATTCATTTTTATCTTACTTCACTGACTTGTCTCAAATGATCTGTTTGGCTTTCAATACCTCAGTATATGTATTTGCTACTACAACAGTTTGCGCCATAATCATTATCCAATCCAATCCAATCCAATCCAACTTTATTTATAAATCACTTTAAAAATCTCCCATTGGTTGTTTTTTCAACAGTCAGAAAATGACAGTAACATTGCAGTATTTGTATATATTTTTTGTTATCTAAAATACAAACAGAAGAGGACCCAATATAGATCCTAGGGGAACTCCAAGATATGGATCTGTTTATAAATGAAAAAAACAAAAACAAACAAATTTTGAATTAACAACTACATGAGGACAGCAAATGGACAGGCAAACGGGAATTGGGCTTGCAACTGGAGGGTCATCGCTCTGTGACCTGTGACAGGTAAATGGCTGAGGTGCCCCTGAGCAAGGCACCCTACCCATTGCTCCCCATTGCTTTGTATCTGTTCACTTCTAGTATGTAAAAAAAGTATAGATAAAACGCATAGGCCAAATTCACTATCACTAATTTGGTGTGTGTGCAAATAAAACTAATTCTAATTCCCATTCAAGTACTTCAAACACAGAACAGCTGGCCACATAATCCTTCAGTTGCTTATTAAGTAAAAATTGGAATGTGGCAGTAACATTACAATATTTATATACATTTTTATTTATATACAAATACAAAACATTTTTTCTAAACAGAAGAGGACCCAGTATAGATCCTATGGGAACTGCAAGATGCCCATCTGTTCATAAGCTGCACCTTCAAAATGAAATAAAACAATAAAAACTACACCAAATGCTGATCCTAGGACAATATCAATGACTACAGAACAACGGGTGAGATAATTCTTGATTTTCTTGCAAACTAAAGATTTGTTTATTAGAATGTGACACTGATATTACAATATTTGTACAGTTTTAATTATGTTAGCATGCAGTTATTATTACCCAGTTAATATGCATGTACTGTGTATGCGGCTGCACAGCTTTGTGTCAGTGGAACATTGTGACTACATGTGAAAAACGAATCATGTGGTCACACTGTCAAGGACGCCTGATGTACAGCACTACGCACTGACCTTATTCACACGGTGAATGTGGTAAACCATGTCCGGAACACAGTTTCTTTGAGCTGAATTTACAGTCCCATAAACTGAGCATTCTCAGGTGCAGAAGGATTCAGAAGAATACCTATAAAAAGTGGGGTGAAAGGTGATGATGATTCATGGGGTCCACCAATAATTCCAGATCTATGAAACCACCGAGTTATTAAAGATAAATGGTTTTGTTAAAATTACTTGCAAAACTCTAATAATGCTGGTTCTAACAGATACTTTATTTTCTTTATACGGTTGCATAACAGATTATCGCCCACATCACCTGTATGTTTTTTTAAGACTGTGCCAACATCATTTCATCAACAGTCCAATAAAGCTTTGTAGGTGAGAGTGGCAACCAGAGTTGGACTGCTATAAAAGTGGATTACGTCAACAGTTTGTGTGTCTCGTTGTCTCTTCTGGTCAGTGGTGATGCAGTGCAGATGTGGTTGATACAAATATGTAAATCATCTATATAAAGCTCTTTAGTCGGTGATTCTCCAATTGTGAATTTAACACCTAGTCAGATGCCTTACTCCCACTCAGGAGGGATCCTTTTGAGTTTGTCTTACTTTAGAAAATTGCATAAATTTAATGTGTTCTATATCAGAGAAAAGAAATGTCTGAATTAATCACTTTGAAAACGGTTAAAGACAAGCCACAGTTGTGCAATAGCCAGACTTGTAGTTTGAAAATTGCAATACAGTTGTGCACTTTTTTATATCAAGTAATAAAATGTAAAAGGTGAAGAGAAGAGGACCGGCAATAGATCCCTGAGGAACTCCTGATATTATTTGTAAACTGTACATTTAAAGCAAAATAAAACAAAACCAAACTAATGAAAAATTTAGACCAAACAACTATATTGAGTGCTTTTGACAAGTGCTGATTAATATAATATAATATAATATAATATAATATAATATAATATAATATAATATAATATATGTGTGTTTTTTTTACTTGAAATTTGAAATTAAACATTGTAGGTAGAGTAAAATTGTCAATTTTTTCTTGTAATTTCTTAAACTAATAGAACGTAAAATTAAGATTGCTGCTCATAAAGAAAAACAGTTTATTGGGGTTATTTATTATTATTTCCTCTTTTTTGCTGAAATTGCTAAAACTTCAACAAACCAGAGATTAACCATTAATCATTCCCAGTGAAAGCTAACAGACCTGAAGACGCGACCTGAACAGCCGAAAGCTTTGCTTAAGTCTTCTAAATCTTTGAGTCTGTGGCGATCATGTGCCGACACAGGTTATTGTGTTGAGGACTTGACTTGACCTTGTACAGGCAGAAATTAAATCAGCTATTTACGGAAATCCAAGCAGCAGCACATGAGACTAAACAAAGGCTGAAGGTGAAATCACACTGACATGCCTGTGTGTGTGTGAATGAAGTAACTGTATCCTCCTGAAAGCCATTTAGCAACACCAGTTTATGAGATTATGACTTGGTTGACTTATGACTAACGAAAAAAGCAAAAAAAAAAAAAAAAAAAAAAAAGGATGGTGTTTACCACAGAGTTTACAAGAAAAAAAATAGAGAATTGAATAAAACCTAAATAACAAGTGCTAAGTTTTTCTCACTTTGCGTGGAATCGGGGTATTGTTTGGCGATAAACGGTCAACTTTAAAATTTGCATGACACGGCTGCAAATATGGGCTTAAAGAGAAAGTCTGAAGCTTGAAAATTAGTCCCTACCACATGACCAATTTTACTACAAAGACATTAAAGAATAGTATCCCTGTTTCTTTTTATGGTAACAGACACAACCTTGTTATTAGCTGAGTGGAAATTAGGAAAATGTCTCTGCTGAACTACTTCCTTTAAATCTAATGCTGTTATCCTCATACACTCGGTGCAACATGACCTATTTCCCGATGATGCATTGCATTAGATAGAAAATGTCCAAACAAGAGACTATAAATGCTGTGAAATATCACAAACTGCACGGGTGCGGCTGATGTTGGATGTCCCTTATAGGGGACATCCATGAAATGTCTTCATTTTTTCAGTGGTGGTCAAAAGATAGATCAGATGACCTAGGAGACTCTAGGCTGGTCAGTAAGGTGGTAGATAAGTTATATAAGTCTAACTTTCTGAGGAAAAAGATAACGAAATAATCATATTTTTTGATGATTTTTCACAGAATTTCAAAATAAAAACTGTTTTAATGTGGAACAATAAAAAAGTTTACAAAATAAACATATCAATGATGAAAAATAAATCTGTTAGGGTTAGATAGATAGATAAAAAGATAAATGAAGAAGAAATAAAGGACAACTGCAGTTGTACTGGATTAGTTTATAATCCTTGGAAAAATTGGTCAAGACATTTTTGAGAGGATTACTGAGACTTTCGAAGTCTGGTATCTTTCAGCATTTCCTTTGTTTGGCTGCCTGCTGTTGCTCTGCTTTGCTGGGTTGGCAGCAGTAGGTGGCGCTAGGGCTTAGTGATAAATAAAAATTTTGTTGTAATCGCTATATGGCTCACTGCAGTTTTCAGGCGCAATATTGCAATTAATATCACAATCGCAATTTAAGTCAAAAAATTATTCTAATTGGAAATATATTCAAAATTGTTCAGTCCTAGGAGGTACAATTTTTATCAGTGAAACCAGTATTTCAATTTAACACGTGTCCTTAATCTCTTAAATCTTAATTTCTTATCTGTCTCAATTTAATGTACCAGCTGGAAACACAAAGTGCCGTCTAGGCAGATGGGAACAATTTTAACAGGGTTTATTTTCATATATAATAGTTGTGAGTGCACTTATTGACATTTTTAACAAATTTACTTAATTAGGTTTGGACTGTCAACATCACGAAAAATGACTCGCATCATTTTCTTACCTCAGTGCGACATATTTAACAGGAACTCGTGCTCTCAATTTAAGCCAATATCCCATAATGTACATTAATGTATATTTCTTTTATGATCTGCACGTCACATTGGTGAAAACTGAGTTTCAAAGTCATGAGATGAAGGCCTTGGCATTTTGTTTTTTGAATTTGAAGAGTTTTTATTTACCCGGTGATCTCTTCAACACATACTCACCAGTACAGTGAACTGCAGTACCATTAAGTTGTCACAAGGTGGCAGGACATGAACATAAATGAATGTAGTGCTGCATCTATTCTTAAAGAGCAGTGGCGCCCCCCAGAGGCCACTACGACTGATTACGTCTCCACCAAGTTCAGCCTTTTTATACTGTATTTTGTTTAATTGATTATCGCACAGACAGACAAAATAAAGGTAAATACTATAATTTAGAGGCAAAATATTAAACATTAAGATAATAAAAATCATAATATTTAACATTATAGCATTCCAGATTTAAAGGATTTTGCTATTTCCAAATGAAAAAGTAGAGGTTTACATGCGGCGTATGCAGGAATTAAAGTAGTAAATTATACAGGAATAAAAACTTTAAAAACTCATTAGTTGTTTTGTTCTATCATGTATTTACTTGGTCCAAATTGTATTTTAATTTAAAAACATGCAGGAAATGGTTTCTCCTTTGGTCTGATATTACTCCTTCACTGTTATTAATAAAGTAAAAGGAATGGAGTGAGTAAAGTCATGTGTGAATACACATGTGTGAATACACACACAATTGTTGTGACATATTTTAACGATAATCTGTATTTTTTTTTTAAGTGAAGCCATTAAGACGTGAACAATGATCGAAAATCACTGTCTTCAAGTCTTAAATCACATCTTTAAAGTTCAGACTAACATCACATGTACATCACATATGTAGCAGTTTAGTTCACCACCAGGTGGAGTCAGAAAGTAAGACTGAAAATCATTTGTGCCTCTTTTGGCTCAAGGGTGATTTTGGTTTCCAATGATAATTTACAACTCTAACACTATAAAAGAAAATGTATTAAACACAGAGTCCATTTAATACAAATTTATTCGGAAACACATTCACTATTTAATGAAAGCATCAGGTTGTTGTTTATAATGTAAACATCAGTTATTTTTCCCCTCTATTTTGCCAAAATGTTGGCCCCATATCTGTTTCTTCTACAGGTAAATAAACAACCATATTATTATTATTTTATTTTTAATAATAGTTTGTTGTTTTTGGTTGTTTTGTCTGTGTGCATTTACACAAATTCACACACAGGTCTTCACAAAGAGGTTATCTTACACTCAGAATCCAAGACATTTAAAGAAAGTGTGCGTGTACCTGGTCTTCCTTATGTTGTGGGGACCTAAATTTGTTTCCACAGTTACATTATGGGGACTTGTCTTCCTTATGGGGACAAAAATCAAGCCCCCATAAAATAAATTACTACATTTTAAGGTGAAAATGTGCTTTAAAGTTAGGCTGAGGTTAAGGTTAGGACACTAGTAATTATGGTTTAGGTTAAGGTTGGAGCAAGTCTCCAGGAAATGAATGTACAGTAAGTCAATGCAATGTCCTCTGAAGTCATGGAAACCAGTGTGTGTGTGTGTATTTGTTACCTCTTTCCTGGAATAAAACCACTGACCTTGTTAGGACCAGTAGTCCTCATGGAGTCCAAAACCTGGTATTAATGAGGCAGAACCTTATTTCTGAGGTACATTACTACGCTAATATTTGAATTGTGGTTAGGTTCAGGTTAGAGGTAGGACCAGGTTTTGCTCAGCGTTTCAGCTGACGCAGTGACCTAAGAAGAATAGCTGTGTGTGTTTGTTTGTGTGTGTTTGTGAGGGCGGCTTTAATTGACTGATTACAAAAGACAGAATTCTGGGTTGGCAGCAACATGATCCGGACCTGAGGAGACATGTAAACAAAGGAAAAAAGGAAGATGTAGGTGAAAAAAAGGAGGGAACTTTCCATCTGCGTCATTTTCCCCTCCTTCCTCCAAAGCTCCTTATTCAGTGTCACTCGTCCTGCCTTCACACGCTGTTCTCTTGCATCCTGGTCTCTAACTTCTGCTGCTCCTGTTTGCTTGTTCTCTTCCTTCCTCTTTCATATGTAACAATCTCTTCTCCTTCTTCTTCCTCTCTCTCTCTCTGACCTCACTGACATCGTTTTCCTAAAACTCTCGCCGATGTGACAACAGAGAAGCAATGTTGTGGTTTCTCTTCATAGTGAGGTCACGTTCTTTCACAGATACAGATAGTGCGGGTTCTTCTGCCTAGTGTGTTGTCCATGTTGATGTTCTGTTGGTGTTATATTTGTTTTGTTTGTTGTGGTAGCATATTAGCATGTTAACTGGCACCTAAATCATATCATTCCCAGTAGGAAAGTTGTTACTTTTGCTCACGTTTGGTCATGAAAGTTAAAAGTTCAGTGCTGTTCATCTTTGGGTGATTGTTAATGTTTGTACCAAACTGCATTAAATCATTCCATTGATGCAATATTTAACCCATAGCTCCAAAAGTAGACGTCAGAGAAAAAGTCCAATATTAAAAAAAATCATTTGGATTTATGAAGTTTTCTTTGACAAGTGTAGGTCCCTAAAAACCAACCAACCAACCAACCACTCAAACCGTTCAACCACAACAAGCAACCAAGCAAGTGACGGCACAAGCAGCCAACCAACTAATTAACTATGTCACCATCCAAGTGATCAACCAGCAAACCAACCTAGTGACCATGCAACAACCAAGAACTAAGCAAGCAAACAAGCAACTAGCCTACCCAAGCAATTAACAACAGTTAAGTGATCAACCCACCAACCAAACTAATGACCACACAAACAAGCAAGTGACCAAACAAATCATCAACCAACCTAGTGACCGTCCAACCAACCAAGTAACAACCAAGCAATCAATCAACCTACCAAGCAAGCAAACAAGTAGCTAACCAGCCAACCAATTAACCAAACAAGCAACTAACCTAACCAAGCAATTAACAACAGGTGAGTTATCAATCCACCAACCAACCTAATGACCACTCAACCAACCAAGTAACAACCCAACAAGCAAGAAACTAACTGGGAAACTAACAAGAAAGCAAACAAGTAACCACACAACTATACAATAAACCAAAGACGGAACTAACCTAACCAACCAATTAACAACCAACTAAGTAACTATATAAGTGACCGTCCTGCCAACCAACCTAGTGAGCACACAACTAACCAAGTATCAACAAAGTAAACACATTGACCACATGACCATTCAATAAACCAAACAATCCAACAAGCAGCTAAACATGCAACCAACCAGCCGAGTAAACACAAAATCAAACTACCAACTAAGCAAACGTACATGTGACCAAGCGAGGAAGCAACTGAGAACAGCTAAAAAAAAGGAAACCGTCCAACCGTCAATAATTAACTGTCTAGTTAAATCAAACATAAACGCACACTTGTACACAGAGGTACATGCACTAGTTCAACAGTGATATCATTTTTCATATCACAGCACTTGAAGAGATACAGTAGTTTAAATACAATTTAAGGAAGCCAAGGGTGACTTCAACCCTCCATACAGCAGCATATAATCCAGACCCTGATGATGCATGATGGGCCCCATTTACTGGGCCAACGGGAGCCCCCCGAAATCTGCAGGGCGAGAGGGGGTATTGTGGGGGAACAACACCCGCTGACTGACTGGAGGGGCCCCACAGATTGATGGGCGTGTGAAACCAGCAGGGCCACACATTGCAATCAGCCTGTGCGTACCACGGGGGGTGGGGGGGTTTGGTTCATGTGCTCATAAGCACATAAGGTAAATTTAACCACTGTCAAAACAAAGTTTAAAGCCCAGCTTTGATTGGCCGTCTCACACAGTAGCCTCTCTTTTGGACTCTATAGGGAGTTGGAACACATAATATGTTATATAGGTTTGTTGTTGCACCACCACCCAATTCACATAATTATCCTATAGGCTCTGGTACATCCGTAAAACTTATTATTATTATGATGGCATCAATATATATTAATATAGTTGTGATGATGATAATGATAATGAATATTTTTGTAATCTTTTCTTGCATTTATACGTATGTTCTTACAAAACACAAGAATGTAAAAAATTAAAATCATATGCAAATACGTTATTTCCTTATGCCTCATTAGCCCTCAAAATAATAGTAATAAAAATAAATATTATAATAAAAAATAAAAACCACTGGTGGTAGAAGTAGTTGTAGTTGTGTTAAAGTAAAATATATTAAAATCAGTCTGTGTCAATACTGTTAGCACTGGTGGTCCTAACCCTTTCTGGAGTACCAGGCTGAGACATCATATCTTCATCAGGCAAAATCTGTTTTTACTACGCAACTTTTTTCTTCTAATCTAATGTAAACTATTCAGTCGTGTACGAAAATGACAAATCTAAGAGATGTGTTGGTTTAAAAAGTAACTTGAATTTGCCAGAGACTGTCATTAAAATATTTTTTTTTCTCAATATATATATATATATAAACACAAACAACGTCTTTTGAAAAAATTTACCAGGCCAAATATTAATACTGGTGGGCCAGTTTTGGCCCTTGAGCCGCCTGTTGCTGGCCACTGGTTTAGGCTGTTCAAATGAATGGAAATCAATGCAGCGTGTATGAACGCAGATGCAGATAAAAAAACATCTTCAGCTGTTCAGCATGTCACGTAATATTTGTTTCAGCATGATTTTTGGAAAAAGCGCCGACCCTAACACGTGTTTTTTACAGAGTGGGACGGTTTGGTTTGGTTTGGTTTGCTAAAGTATGGTATGTTATTTTATTTATTTATTTTTTTTTGCGTTTCCATTAGGGATAGTACCAAAATAACCATTCCATCTTTGGCACCCTTCTCCTGGGGTACAAGAGTAAAATGGTACGATATGGTCGCGGGCTGTCGAGACAAACTGCTGGAAGGTACTCTTCCGAGGTGAAACGCAAGCCTGACCGAGGGTTTTACAATTCCAAACCATACCGTACTGTACCAAACTGAACCGTACCATGATGGAAACTCAGCTATACACTATAAGAGTGGTTGAAACACAGTGGTCACACTGGAGAAAGGGTTAAATCGTCCATGACAGCACAAGTGTTCGATTCGTCCATTCACTGCAGGACCGCGTTTACTACAAAGCTCCTCCTTGGCGGCGGCGGACGTGGCACAGCCTCAGACAGATTCACTGACATTATCCATTCACTGCACAAGAAGCCATGTGCACTGTTATGTTTTTATTTTTTATTTTTTTTTCCCCCCTCTCCTTCTGTCTTTGATTTGTGAACGCCTCCTTTCCATGGAGCAACTTCCAGGCTTGTATCTTATGACCATCAAACCTTTACATGAGAAAGTTGACAAAGGCTGAAACAGCGGAGGAGGCCTCGCAACAAAGAGGCCCATTTATCGGGTACAGTCGGGGAGAGAGACACGGAGAGGGAGGGTGGGAGGAGAAACTGGGAGGAGAGTCGAATTAATGAATTAAAAATGTCGTGCAACAGCGGCTGAGTGAAGACTTATATAGAGAGGCATGTAGTGGGGGGGGACAGCACCAGCGTCTTTAACGTCTGCCGCTCTGTCCCACATGCAAGAAGGAGCGCAAACTGTGCTCATCTGATTACGTAATGACCCAGTAACAGTGAGCCAGAACCGGTGCCTCCAGTACCAGTGTGCGGGGGGAGACACTGAGCGACCGCTCGTCCAGGGGTTCATGTTTTTCTTCTGAGAGTTTTTCTTTTTCATCTAAACAAGCGAAGGGACGACACCGGCAGAGGGACGGCAAGAGAAAACAATGTGATGTCAGAGAGACCGAGAGGTGTCCTTTAAAAACCCTGAAATCACTCAAACTTTTTCAGTTCTCTATCTTTTTTTCTGCCCCCCCCCCCCCACCAACATCCAAGTCAGACAGTCGCATGTTTGCTGAACAACTAAATTAACCAGATCTTCACATTTCCAAGCTGCGGTCAGCAGAAAGGTAAGACCCACAAAAACTTTAGCTGAAACCTCACATTCTTAGGATGCACCTGCTAATTATTTACTAACTTACCAAGCAATGCTGTCAAAATCATCTCACCCAAATAAACGAAACAATCCGTGTAAATTTCATTGTTATTTTTTTTTACAGTGTGTCCGCATCATTGATTCATCAACTGTATTTGTGTCTGATTCTGTTTTCTTGCAGTGTATTTCTGCTGTAGAGGGATGATAGTCTATAAACAAAGCGTGCGTGTCTAGTTGGAGGAAATCCACAGATTCCTCCAATATTTTATCCAAGAAACGTCAACATTTAGCCGACACGGATCGACCTTTTCACGCACCGTAAAAGTTTTGTATAGAAATATGTTGAATATTTAGATGCACATTGTTGAAAGACATCTCTTGCAGTGACCTGAGAAGTGGCTGAACTGCAGTTTTCTATAGAGGGTTAAAGAAAGAACAAACGTCCTGGTTCCTCGACCTCAACTCCAACAGAGAATTCCTCATCAGCACCATAATAGCAGTAAAGCTGTCTGATTTACAGCATGAAGAGAAATCATGGGCTGCTAACAACTTTAGATGAAGACGGTAAAAGTCAGTGTTAAATTCCCAACAGCTGCCCACTATTGTTTAATTTAGACCAATGTCGTAACTCTTCTGTGAGTCATTCTGGGCAAACGCTTTGGGGAAGCGTTGGGTTTAGATGGAGCTCATGGACGGTCTGAGACTCTGAGACAAATGTCCGATCACCACGGTTACGGGTCACTCTTACTTCCCGTCGTTAACATAAAGGTCACCTTAAAGTGAATAATGATGCAGAATCAAGCTGCAAACATGAAAACACTTTAGACCCAACTTCTGGGGAAATACACTTGAAACTTGGACATGACATTTTAATGTGATGCTCAACCCTCTCACCTCACACCGACAAAATGAAAACCCCTACGTCTGTTTAACGTGGCAAAGTTTATTTGAAAGTAAATTGAAAGTTATTCTATTTGTGAACCTTGCATGTACGTTTTCCAAAACTAATATTTGGTTAATTAACACTTCAATAATTAGACTCTGTACCTGGCACATTAATGCTTTAACATTTGCTATGTTTGTCAATTTTTTTTGGCTTCGAGTGACAATATAGTCAAAATGTTCAGGAAACAAATACCTAGGGTTTGTTTTTGGTGCGTTTAAGTCCTCCTATATTTATGTTAATTAATTCTGCAGAGGGTTTGAAGGGTTAAGTGATCCTTTGTGGGATGAAGAGGTACTTAAAATTCCTTTATATTATATAGAATGCATTCATTTGGCCATTTTATTAGGCACAGAGGACATCTGCTTGAAGCTCTGTGTGTTGCGCTTTCAGAGATTGTCTTCTTTGTTCATTTTTATCTCTTTGAACCAGTCTGGAGATTCTTCTCTGACCATGACAAGGCTGTTTCAGCCCAGGAAAACTGCTCACTGGATATTCTCTCTTTTTTGGACCACTGTCTGTCAACTCTAGAGACGTTTGTGCATGAAAATCCCAGAAGATTAGCATTTTCTGAAAACTTTAGACCACATTCAAAGTCACTTATGCAATTCTTTTTCATTGTGATGCTCAGTTTGAACTTCGACCAGCTGTCTTGATCCCGTCTACATGTCTAGATACATTAAGTTGCTGCTCCGTGATTGGCTGATTAGATATTTGCATCAACAAGTTGTTGGAGAAAGTTCATTTTTGGAAGAGTGAAAGTGTTCCTTTATGTATAAAAGAGGTTATGCATTTAAAATAATTTGAATTAACTGCTTTAAAGTCTGCAGAGTTTCTTGGTCATCCAGGTTATTTTATTTTATTTGGAAGATTCTTGATGTAAGTGGAAGTTTTTGAAGACATTTGACGCTGAAGAAGCCTCCTGGATGTGAGGTGAGATGTCTTTGGTAAATGCCTGAGGATTGCACCACCTTTAACAGCATCCAGAGTGTTTCTATGGGAATTTGTGCCCATTCATTCTGTAGAGCATTGATGTGGTCAGACACTGGTGTTGGACAAGAAGGTTCGGCTCACAGTCTCTGCTCCAGTTCACTCCAAAGGTGCTCGATATATGTCTTTATAGTCCTTGCTTTGTCCACTGGAGTAGAAAAGGACCTTCTTCAATCTGTTGCCACAAAATTGGAAGCATAACATTGTCCAAAATATCTTGGTACACTAAAGTGTTAAGATTGTCCTTCATTGGAGATAAGGGGTCTAGACCAAAGCCTGATTGAAACACCTGGATACTAAAAAACTTTGCTTGTGAAACCTTTGCATTTTCAGGAAAAATGGTTCTAGAGGTTTCGTTCAAGTCAACTTTCAAAATACGTGCTGATTAAACATTTTCTTATCCGTGTTTCTAACTGAGGAAGTTTTCTCTTGATGAAATCATTCACTCAGGCTTTGGCTCAGTGCTGAGACAATGTTTGGGGCTCAGTTTGACGCCAACAAGTTTGTGGTTGCATCGCGCCGCGTTGGCCGAGCAGATGCCGCCTTGGCACGGCCCGCGCTGTTGATGTTTGAACGGTCTTTTCAGTGGAGCGTTGAGGCTGCTGCGCTGTGGACCGAGCTCACACAGCCTTTCACGTTGTGTCACGCTGAGGCTTTTCAGTGCTGTGTGCCGGCTGCGATGGATGTGGACGCTGGACAGGAGTACAAAGTGGCAGGGATTACTCTCTCCTCTGGAATACTGATGACGGCCTTTTTTGTCACCCATCTGTTTTCTCCACTTCCCCTCTCTCTCTCTCCTCCTGCCGTCCCTTCCTCTTTCTCTCTTTTTGTCACCCGATGCTCAACTCTCTCAATCCTCCCCCTCCAAAACCAATTATTCTCCCTCTCCTCTGCCCCCTCACCGTGTCAAGGACAACACACTGGCAACAAACAGCGCACACATACTGTGGCACACACTTCGACGCTCAGCCCTGCTCTCCCTTTCCCCTCATTCGCTCACCCGGTCGTATTTTTCAATGGTGGCTTTTGTCCCTTTCATCTTCTCGTAAACAATGGATTCTTGTGCACACGGGACAAGAGGGGAACGACAGGGACAGAGAGACGGACACAGAGGAAGAGATCCTAACCTTGACTGTAGTCGCACAGGGAGGGGAGAAACGTCGTCGTCCAAGAGACAAGAGAATCCATCAGTTGTCACACTTGTTGATTCTTTGGTGAAATTTAAATTTCTGTCAGATTGTTCCATGAGCACATGTGAAAGTTGACTGTCACACGGGTAATACCTAAATGAATGAAATAAATGTACATGAATTAATACTTCATGTTGGTTTTACCAACTGGGGTCATTTTGTCAAGTCAAGTTTGTCAACCATTTTCTTTTTTGTGGTAGTATTTAGTTTGAATATCAAAGAAGAGTTCCTAAACTTAGGATGTACAGCAAGAAACAAACTTCTACTGCTAACAATAAGATAAGATAAGATTTCCTTTATTGTCCCACAATGGGGAAATTCACATTGTTGCGGCAGCAAGTGTTTAATTTACATAAGTGTAGGAAGAAGAATAAAAAAGAGCTGGAGATGTAGATACACTAATAAAATAAAGAATATAAACACTATGTACAAAAGGAAACATCCAAAAAAGAAAAACACAATAGCAGCATTTGCACATGGGTTAATAAATTGCAATACATTGGCACTGCATATTAGATATTGCACATTGTTATTTTTGATATTGCTCCCCTGCCTGTATCATTCTGCCTGTGTCCGGCTTCCTGTGCGCAGTCTGGACAAGTAGATAAACAACGTATAACTTACCAAAGTGTTGTCGAGAAAACTTGGGCTGACTCCATTTCTGTCGCTCTTTCTCTGTGTATGTGAGACAGGAGAAGGTCAGGGGAGAAAAGGACGAGGTCAAATCATGACCTCAGTGATGTGATAAGCCCAGGGTCCACGGGGGCAACAGAGGTTAAGCATCCGTTACGTTTGAAATTGTTTTTCTTTTGTCACCTCAATCTGCAGCAGACAAACTTTGGCTTACCTTGCCCGATAAGATAATCAGTTTGTACCAGCAGCGTGTGTAGGTTATTATTTTATTTTTTTTATTGCTTTTTTATGGTTTCATGTCAAGATTAAGACTCAGTGGGAACAATGCAAGCTCTGTGTTGTAACACACACTATTCTGGATAAGGCCTCATGTTTTTGTACACAGAATATATAAACTAATGCTTATAAGTAATATCAGATCAGTGCCACATGTACATGCAGATTAAAGTTGGCTGCTCCTACTGGGAGTAGCTTCATAACAGTTGTGTGAATCTGGCTGATGGTGATTTTATTTTTTTTTTTTAATATGCTTCACACTTTTGTCCAGCAGCCTCCACTACTGCTAATCCACGCTAATCTCTATATTTAGCACCGAGGAACATTTTATTTCCAGGCCAGTAACTCTTAACCAATTGTACACTGCACATGTCGAAAACTGTTAAAGACACTGTAAAAGATTTAAACAGCAAAGTCTGTAAAAGCCAAAGATGGCTGAGTGTGTTTCACTCCAGGGAAAATGTGATTAATAACCGACAAACCTGGACACACATCTACTAATCTTGTACTCAAATAATGGCAGTTGAGGTTCACAACATTTTTGCAAACAGTGGCTGAACAAGATGTCAAGTTACTGAACGGGATGAATGGGAAACCCTGAACACACATAGCTGGAAAAATTACTGTGACTCAAAGTCACTGAGCTTAAATATATTTTAAAATCAGATTTATGCACCCCAAGGATCATTAGAAATGAAGCTATGTCCATTTAAATGATTAAAATACCTGCTAGAAGGACACTTGATAACAGCCAGTTGTCCCTGTTTAGTTGCCCAGTTTATTGAAATCAACTTAGATTGTCAACTGCAATAAAACTGCTCTCGGTTACGTAACTCAATATACAAGTCCCTGCACCTTTAGAACTTTACACATGGGCGCCATTGTTGATGGCTTTACCCAGTTACATTCTTGTCTTCATTCATGAACTTATTCGTAATGTTTTTGTTGATCAGTATTTCTGATTTTCCACCAAGTACCACCAGAGGAAGCTCACGTACCACTGGTGGTACACGTACCACAGCTTGAGAACCAGGATTATAAGTCTATGTTCTTTTTCCATCTTGTTTATATAGACATTTATGGTTGGATTTTATTTGTTTTAATCATGCCAGGCTTGGCCTTTAAAATGTGCATGAGTAAATAAACATATGTACATGTATGATTGGTCATTACTTGCCATAATGTGTTATGTCTTTAGTTTTTTGATGTATTCATGTCATGTCATGTATTTCTCATACATGACATGAGTGCGTGTTTATTGTGTGTGTGTGTGTGTGTGTTTATTGTGTGTGTGTGTGTGTGTGTGTGTGTGGGCAGGAGCTCCTCAGAGTTCAGAGTTGAGCCGGAGATGCACAGGGCCAATCACATGGCCCTCCTCCTTCTCTTGACCCCGCCTCCCTCCTCGCTCTGCATTCAGAGCATCAACACAGCTCTCTATTCATTCATTCATTCACTCACTCACTCACTCACTCACTCACTCACTCACTCACTCACTCACTCACTCACTCACTCACTCACTCACTCACACAGTATCACATCACTTTGGTTCTCTGGCTTTTTTGTTTTGCGCTGTTTTATGTCATTGCATTAGCCCTAACCCTAAGTAGAGGCAGCGTAAGACAAAAGGGCCATTTAGCAAATGGTGAGCGAGAGCAGGAGACAAGAACGAAAGAAGAGGAGACCTCCACCAAACATCTGGCAAAAACCAAACATCCTCGGTGAAGGTGAACACAGTCAGTGGACAGAGATGTAAAAGAAAGTAAACGAGATAATAAATCTCATTTAATGTTTTAGCTTGTACTAGTACTTTTTGTACTAGTACTGTAAAAGAAGCCTCTCATTTGTGTCACATTTGTGGTGAAAAAAGCATAAAAGCATCTGGGTTTTGTTTTCAAAATGGAGGGAGAGTGACCTCTCTCTATATATATGTGTTTTAAATTCAAAGACTTGTTTTCGTTCATGTGGAATAACAGTGAATAGTGTCTTCTCATCTCGATTCAGCAGCCGCCCGACCGGGCTGGCACTATCACGCTTTTAATGTGAAAGAGCAGCTGTGCCTTCATGCTGAAAGGGGGGGGGGCTTTTATTTTGATAAGGCCAGCTGCCTCCAGTGAAAAGAGAAAGGGGGCTTTAATGGACCACCGTGGACAGCCACAACACTGTGTGGTGGAAAAAATGTGCTTCTAATCCCCTTCCTCGTCGGCGTCGCCCTCTCCTCTCCAATGTTCCACGCTGTCATCATTCTCATTATCAAGTCGTCGCTTATTTGCCCTCTTGCACACCTGCTGTTAATTTGATGTCACGCTCAGCCGGTGGCATTTTCGCCCCCTTTGAATCATTTCGCTGCACTTTTCCTTCACGCTTCTGCTCACTTCTGTCTCTTTCTGTCTCCAACCCCACGCAGAGCCGGCCATGACCTCAGCCACTCCCCCCTCCTCAGAAGGTTCCTCCCCACAGAAAGTATGCCACTCCCAGACGCAGACAGACATCACCAAGCCCCTACTGGGCCCCACAGGTGTGACCGGAGGCGCTGGTGCAGGTGGAGGAGGAACCGGGGCGGGCGGGCCCTGTGCTCTGAGAAGAAGGCGCCGTGTCCTCTCCAAAGATGGACGGAGCAACGTGCGTATTGAGCACATAAGTGGGCGAGGGGCGCTCTACCTGCGCGACCTATGGACAACTTTTCTGGACATGCAATGGCGCTACAAGTTCTTCCTCTTCTCTGCCACTTTTGCCGGGACCTGGTTCCTGTTTGGAATTCTCTGGTACCTGGTAGCCATGGTCCATGGAGACCTACTGGGTAAGATGGAAGGATAGGACAGTGTGTAAATAAAAGGCAGGGAAGACAGAGAAAGGCAACAATGTCCTGTCATGTGGTGTTTTTGTGAATGAGTACTGAAGGACACATGGAATACTGTGTGGAGCATGAGTAAGACCTGGCAGAACATTTGGAGAAGGACAAAAATGTCCCATTGTAATTTGTTTCCTCCAGAGTTCGATCCGCCGTCCAACCATACGCCATGTGTAATGGAGGTGAAGACCCTGACGGGGGCCTTCCTCTTCTCCCTGGAGTCTCAGACCACGATTGGCTATGGCTTTCGGTGTATCACAGAGGAGTGTCCTGTCGCTATTGTCCTGCTCATTGTTCAGCTGGTCATCACCATGGTGATGGAGATCTTCATCACCGGCACTTTTCTTGCAAAGGTACAACCTGTTTTGTCAAAGAAGACAAAACTGTCACTTTGTTGATTTGTGCTATTCTTAAATCAGGCTTTTTGTAGACGATCACTGAAGTGAATGCAATTCTGAAATGTTTACAGTTTTATGAAAAGGCTTTCTTTTCTTCACCTTGCAGGTTGCTCGTCCCAAGAAGAGAGGCGAGACGGTGAAGTTTAGTCAACACGCCGTTGTGTCGAACCACGAAGGTCATCCCTGCCTCATGATCCGAGTCGCCAACATGCGTAAAAGCCTTCTGTTAGGATGTCAGGTAATGAGACGTTTTTTTGGACAATTTCCTGCAGAGCTCATGTGTGTAATTTTGTCCCTCATGAAAATACCTTGAGTCGCATCCTAGCAACAGAACATTTATTTGCTTGGTTCTCATGCAGTATTTCCTATACAAACTGAATATGCCAGTCAGTGCATTTGCCCAAAAACATCACTACTGATGTTGATATTGGCCATTTCAGGTATTAAACCTGGGGCCTTTTGGTTACAGGATGCCTTCTGCCACCTCTTGGCTACATTTACTGACTCCATCTTGGCTCCCAGGTGACGGGGAAGTTGCTCCAGACGTCCTTAACAAAGGAGGGCGAGACGGTGCGGCTTGATCAGCGCAACGTGCCTTTTCAGGTGGACACGTCCAGCGACAGTCCCTTCCTCATCATCCCCCTGACCTTCTACCACATCATCGACGACAGCAGCCCTCTCCGAGCCTGGGCTGCGAAAGGTGGGTCCATATTTAAGACAAATACCAAAAGCCAAAATCTACCAGCTGACGTAGAGTCTTTGCATTAAAAACCTGGAGGCGATCTGTGAGACTGGATGAATGTGGAAAACGTGTAGCATGTTGTGTGCAGTGTTGTGGTCAAGACCACACTGACAAGACCAAGACCAAATCAAGACCCAGACCAATCCATCTGCCCTACCTTGGTCTCAGTCTTAACTCAGTACAAGTCTGGTGTTGGTGGTCTTAGTGTGGTCTAGACTAGAACACTGCTGTTGTTACAGGTTACACTATGAAAGAAAATACAAACAATACATCCCATGCAGTCCAGTCCAGTCCAGTCCAGTCCAGTCCACTCGCTCATGAAAGCTCAATGCCTTACTCTGGAGGTTGTTCTCCAACTACTTTTTGGTGACTTGCTCATTAACTTCTAGGTGTTACGTCTGCTTCAGTGGGGTCACACCCATTATGCCTCTATTTGGATGACAGACTGTTCAAAGTTTAGGGTACATATACAATCAAATGTTTATGTGCTGTATGTACTATTCTGACGTGTGCCATTATTACGTTCAACCAGTAATAATTATGGACTAATTGATGTTTGTATGTGGTACATGGGTGTGAAATTCTAATTTCCCAGAGTTTGGGGATCAATAAAGGAAAGTAAACTGTCCTGCTCTGGCCTTGAGTACATTAGTGACAGACAGGATGATATAATTGGTCCTGTTGATCACTGAAATGCCCTCATGTGTGGCTCGCAGCAGACGCAAAGTGAGAGTTTGCAGCTCATTCTTCAGACAGGATTGTGAGGCAGACTTTCGTTGGTCTCCATCGTGTCTAGTCTTGGGCCATGGATGTGTATGGACAATCGACTGCGAGTAACCGCATCTATAAGTATGTTCTGTATGTGCATGTAGGTGTGTTGTGGTATTTACAATCATGTGCTGCGTGCTTGGCCGCCTTGAGCCGTCCAGAGTTGGGCTGGTTTGGCACTGGAGGAGAGACAGGGCTTCTCTGGCTGGAATGTGTGTGTGTGAGAGAGAGTTCACCAGAGAGACACCCCTCATTAGAGCACAATGCTGCACAGTCTGGGGTGCTGACACGAAGCCTGGACAGATCCACTTGCAGCGGCCCAGAACGCTCGGCGCTGACGGACTCTGAACACGGATTCAAACTTGAGACTTTCACACCAGTCATTTGTCGTGGCTGTCTTCTTTGACTTGCCTCCGTGGCATCACTTGACACGGAGACTTTCACGTTCTTACATGTTACCCGTGTCTATCTGCTGGTTTGCTCGTGTGTTAGCAGCATGATGAGGGGGGAAAATACTTGTTGTGGATTAAAATAAGGAGTTAGATTTGAATTTAAAGGGGCTGCTAGGGTTTTGGTGGAAGTATCGTCTCCTGTCCCTATGTCTTTTTTTACTACTTCTTGTTTACTTCAGTCTTCCCTGTAATTGTACATTTTTCACATTTTTTCCAATTTATTTGTTGTCCATCTGTTTGTTTGTTATCAGTATAATGCAAAAAAATAGGGAAGTCATTTTCATAAAACTTTGCTGGGAATGTGGGCTCAAGGAAAAACTATCACTTTTATTTCTAACATACATGCAAACAGATGGTTACATGTTTACTTAACACTGCAAACTTTGGCCACAGGGCACTCTTGTGTTTTTTACTGTATCCCTACTTACATGATGATATTGTATTGTTGTTAGGGATGGCAAGATATCACTTCTTCGTCACCGATTACGATATCAGACCGATACAGTCATTTTTTTTTTTTTACCACACATTTGTGCTAGAAGTTTCAAGAAATTTTCAAGATATAAATCTCCAGCTGTGTAACAAATAATCTTCTCCCATGAAGAAGAAATAAAAACATAACAGCCGTTGCCTACACTTTTAAAGTCTCTGTGTAGAGAAGCATGTGGTACACTATAAATTGATTTTTGGATTAAAAAAGTACACATTATACTGGATATATATATATATATATATATATATATATATATATATATAGTAGCTGCTTTTTGTTACTAAGTCTTTTCCAATCGTTTCCATATCATCAAAATAAAACTATCCAAATGTAGCATCTTAATATTTATTCTTGTATACAATAACTCTGGCTATGATGGTTTTTAAATGATTAATTACAGTAAAAAGTTAAATGAAACATGCTACATTCTGTTCAAGCTGAGTGTCTTCCTATTTGAGCGTGACTTTGCAGTAGCGGGTTCCTTCGCCTGGAGTTCATCAGGAGCCGTCCTGCAAACCTTCACTTGTGTATATGTTCAGGACATGCACTGTGGTCTATAGGAGCAATGAATGCTGGCTTTGAATGCAACCTACTGTGAATCATCTTGGCATTGTGTGACTGTGCGTGAGGAAAGCAGGACAGCGTGGAGACAGTCCAGGGGGACAGATGTGATGGCTGCCCAAACCCATTGAGCCAGAGCATCGGCACATTCCTCTTAATCGTGTCGCCATATAAACTACCACAAACTCTGCTATGGCTGCATGTGCATCTACGGGTCAACAAACAGAAACGCAGGAAATCGAAACTTTTGGTTGCCAAGATAAAAGGTACGCAGGCAGGAAGTCGCAATGATAAATCTGTCAAACAAGAGTGGCGTGCAACTGTGCTGTAGACGTTTTTCTAGTGCAGCTCATGAGCATGAGGAGATTAAGTGTAGGGAAAGACAGACTTTGATGCAAAATGGGAAAATTGGAAAATTGGAAATTGCATACGCACCTCAACAAGGTTAAAAATATCTTTTTTTTTTTCCAGATCTACAAAAAACAAAAAAATTGTTGTTTCTCAGTGGGTCACACTCTACCCCATACAAACAAACAAGCAAACAAACAAATGAAAACATACACATAACCTCATTTCAAACAAAAGGTGCATTCTCAAACAAATCAATTACAATAATTGTGAATGATTAAATCAATATTTTGCTTGCAATTTAAATGTATTTTGATTTTGTGATTAATTTTGTTTGCTCAATTCATAGAAGTCTTGTTTGGTAATATTGACCATATTAACGGTGGTGTTCATTACGTTCAATAAGTATTGCTTTCATTGACTGGCTGATACTGATAGATACTAATGCAAATAATTATTTCTTACTTTTTGAAATGGTAAAGCAACTCTGAGAGAGGCTACATTTCCTAACATCGGCGTGCTAACGTGTCCATGTTGACATTTTCTGTTTCTTATTAGACATTTGTGTCTCATAAACATATATATATATTTTTTTTAAACAAGACATCTGTGCGACCTGGCCTAATATTGACACTTGCTGACCTCCCATTGGGTCAAGGCCATGTTCGTGAACATGTTGAGGTTTGGGGCTTTTCTTGTCTCGCATGTGATGTTTTCAAGCAGATCGGTTCCTATGCGGCAAAGTTGAAGGGTTCTTAGCAGCAGGGCTTAAGAGTCAATATTAGGTCAAGTTGGACAGATGCTGCTAGTCATGCTAGTCGGATCAGTCCATAAATGCAGACGGGGCTGCTTTGCGTCACCCACATGGGTCCAGTGCGGAGAATCCCTTGACCACGCTGGTATAAAGGTTTTGTTTTTGTTTTTGCCCCAGTCGTGAGCATTACTGGGTCCGGGTTAGGGTAAGGACTGTTTAGACAGATGCCCGAGTCTGCGGCTTTCTGACCGAGGCCTGTTGTTGACGCAGGTGTGTGTGTGTGTTTGTGTCTTCTAGTTCTACATGTTTTTAACATGTTGAGCCTGACACTGGAATGTTTCCAACCATTCCATGTTTGGATGTACATGTGTGATGGTGAAGAGAAAAACTTGGCAGCTGCCATTGTGGGATCATTTATATAATGTTTCCTTAGTCAATTATAATTCATTAGTTCACGTCATTAATCAACTTGGGATCAATGTTATTTATATCAAATATTTCATTTCATGTTTATTTTGATTTTAAGAATTTAAAGGATTTATTAGTGACATGACAGCTTTACTGAATTAACTAATGTTGGCCTTAACTATGGGCAAACTGATTTGTTTAAAGACAAATGTAATAAATACCAGTTTAAATAAAGGGACCAGCTGTTTTCAAAATATCTGACCAACCAACACTAAGCCAACTTGGACTCTTTGCGACATTTGCTTCTAAATTTGACCTATCAGACTTACAAGAAAAAGAAAATCTGAAAGTTTTTTGATAAACCTTTCCTCCCTGTTTTGGTTTTCTTTTGAAATGAGGTTAAATTTCTGCCGTGTGAAAATGTACATGTTCATCTTTAATAAGTCAATCGATATCTCAGTTTGTCATGTTGTTGTTTCCAGCGTGTAACTTTGTCCAGGTAGCAGAAAGAACAAAACAATATAGCATTGAATTTTTTTGGATTCCTCTTGCGTGAAATAATGTTTTATTTGTGCCGTCCACAGACATTTGTGCATGTCGTAGAACCGTTCCAGGATAAACCAAAACCACCTTTACGCTTTGGCGACTGCTAGTCTTCGGGTTGTGAACGTTTTGTGTGTCTTTAATCTCCAGGCGGTGGCTGGACAGATCCGGATCTGGCCGACTTTGAGCTCCTGGTGATCATGAGTGCCACGGTTGAGCCAACCTCAGCCACCTGCCAGGTTCGAACGTCTTACCTTCCAGACGAGATCCTCTGGGGCTACGAGTTCCCGCCCGTTGTCTCCCTGTCCGCCTCAGGGAAATACGTGGCTAACTTCGCCTTCTTCGACAAAGTGGCCAAAACGAAAACCCCGCCCCTCTTCAAGGGGGTTCCGAGTCCGCCGTCACAGGTGCCGCGCTACCACAACGGCAAGGAGGACGGGACGGACCTGGAGAAGATGAGACTGGAAGAAAGCTACAGAGGAGAGGAGAGGGGACGAGAGAGGGGCCGCGTTAGAGACAGCAGCCCACTGAGTGTACGCATTAGTAATGTTTGAGGGAGGAGAGACAAGAAGCAGTCGTGAAAAAGTTGATATGAAACTGAGATATAAAAAACACAAGCTGCTCAAAACAAAGAGTCTGACTCCCCACCGCACCCACAAACACAACACTCGCTGCCTACGCATATTCAAATTGTGGGAGACTTGGCAGGAAGCGAAGCACCTGAGCGACTTTCCGCCACACACACACACACACACCCACACACACACACACACACCAGCCAAACCAACACACACTGTGGCTCCACTCATCTGCAGAGAAGAGACTGGAACTGACGTGTACAGATGTACAGCACAGCGTCGTCCACGTAGAGGTTTACTTTTTACCTTTTCTGTGCTTGATTTACTGTCACTGGAGGAAACACTGACTTCTTATTCCCTGAACCAGGAAGAAATAATGAAAGAAAACACATAAGGGGAACTCATTACAGATGCACTGTTCTTAAAATGTTTTCTGCAGTGAAGCATGGATGTTAAGAATAACTATTTTTTTTTATATAATTATTAATAAAATTCCCACAAAAGTTGTTGAAAATACTGGAAACCATATCATTTTTAAAGACGGGATATTATCATATAGTAGTATTTTAACAACACCATGAAAATGTTGTGTTCTCTGGTGTGAACCTTGTTGCTTATTGGGAACAAGTATGTTTTAGTGATACTAAAAGCACTTTAACTTAATAAAAAAAGAGAAGTGGCATTTCACACAATGTGAGTAACTGAACTAACTTTGAATCTTAATGCACTGTACTTAATGTAAGTATTCTATTTGTGGTTCCATGTTTGGGTCTGTTCACTGTGAGTGTGATAATACTGTGTATATGAACGGCCATGTGAACTCTTAAAAGTACCTCTGGCTTTAAAGATGTTTTATCTCCCACATTGTTGTCGTTCTGACAACTCTGTTTTCTCACTTACACTTTTTTTTTTGTCAAATTTTTTTATTTTTTTTTACTGCTGTACATAAAAGTGCCAGTGGATTTTGCTAATGTGTGTCTAATCAACTACCTTTGATTAAAAGTTCTCTTCTTATTGTGCACCTGAAATGATAACTTAAATTACATTGTGGTACGTTCTAAAGGGGACTGTATAATGCATCTTAATTCATCTTATTTTAATTATTTTCTTAAAATTATTTACCCCCCCCAAAAATGTATATAACAATTTTAATAGCATAATATATTCTGATGATCTTTGCCAGTATATTAAAATATGAAGCAAAGTTTTAATTTTTGAAGTAATTAAGGATTTTTGTTCAATGCTATAAAAAATTGATTATGATTAAAGTGCCACAATTCAAATTAACCCCAAAGCCCTGTGACCAATATGCAAAATAACTGATAATATTTCAGTATCAGATATTTCAGATACTTTTTATATTGTATTACCTGCACAGTGTACTGTATAGGACTCACTCTGAATACTGTAAGCTCACACTTCTGACTGCTAATGTACTTTTAAGTGCCTTCTTTAATAAATTTGATACATTTACAGTATTTGCTCATGTTTGCATGAAACTAAAGGACAAAAAAAAAAAAAAAATTACCATTGACGAATGATTTTTACAGGGTGCTGGACGTTCATTCAGAAAATAAAGATACGTACTGAAATCATTTATGGGATCGTTGAGTATTTTCATTCATTTGTGTAGAAAAAAACCTCAATAGAAAACAGGCATTTTTGGGGGGAAAAACAAGAAAAACTAAAGTTGGAAGCAGATTTAGGGAATAAAGTCTTCTGCATTTCACTGCACTAGGGAAATGGTGGAATTGTTGGAATAAAGAAGGACTGATGAAGACACCGCAGCGTTAAGTTAAGAAGCAAATATCACTTCACAAATGCATGGATGTCTCCGCGTCTCAGTCATCTACAGTCGTCTGTTATTAACGTTTGAAGATGTTCCATCCGTGACGTTCCTTCACTTCATCCAGGGTGATGTTTGAGCCCCGACCTTTTGTTTGTAAAAACAAGCGCAAGTTCTGTTAAATGGTGCTGGCGTTGATTCCTGATCTGTAATAACTCATGCAAACTCACATATCAGTGCGTCAGGTGGCGCCGCGTAATGTGACCAGTTGACCGTGTGGTCTAAGCTGCAGGAAAATTTACAAAGAGATCTTCAAAATGACTGCACCAGCCATGTGGCCACTGTAGTGCTTATAGTGGCCACATGGCTGGTGCAGCCACTATAACCACTACACTGTAGTGGTTATAGTGGCTGCCTTTGCCGCAAGAAGTCCCGGGTTCGCGATCCGGTCAGAACCTGGCCTTTCTGCATGGACTTAGTATGTTCTCCCTGTGTGTGCGTGGGTTTCCTCCAGTTTCCTCCCACAGTCCAAAAACATTGGATGCTCTAAATTGCCCATAGGTGTCAATGTATTAAATTAACTATTTAAAATGAATTAATTTAAATTTATTGATTAAAAATGTATGATTAGAGGCTGCGTAGTCTTCCTACAGTCACATCTCTTTAATTTTAAATTAAAATAAATTTTCTTGGTATAATTTTCCGTGTTCCACCACGTCAGTAAATCAGTCGTAAGTCGTGTCTCCAATGAACACAACCTACGACAACTCCAATCCTCTCTAGTAGTAGTTCAACTCAGCTGTTTTTCCTGTGTGGGTTGAATTCAAATTTTAATTTTAAACAAATTATGTGTCTTATTTCTCTCTTGCTGGTTCTCCATTTTTGTCCCCCCCCCCCTCAATTTTTCACTGGTACTATACAAGCCTGCACCACTTCCTGAAACTTGTCGGATGTGACACCTGCCACTGATGCTTTATGCACAACAGCACAGAAGTTGCAAAGAACTTTCTTTCCTTTTTAAACACGTCTTTTTAACGTTTTCTGTCTTGGTGCAAAACCATTAACTGAACTGAAAATGTTTGTTTTTCTCAGCTGTTGGATTCTTGCAGGTAAGACGACTATAAATTATATTACTTGTAGATAGAATTACATTTACAGTTATTTTTATGAGGGTTTTAGATTCTACCATTAATTAAATCCTTCTTGGTCTCACACAGACCTTACTTCACTTTAGTGGCACATTCTCTTTGATACATTTTAAACGCTACAGCATAAATTTGTCATGTTTAATGTTATCTTTTATTATATTTATTGGGATTTTTAATTGTTTTAAAACAGGAATCATGGCAGAGGATCCAGCAAGGACATATTACCAAGTCACAGACAGCTCACTGTGTCTCCACGTTACAAAACCACCACCGACGCCATATATAAGTAGATCGTGGACATTTGGAAAGAAAGTTATTGTCTCTCATTCCAAATTCAACCCCGACTATAAAAAGAAAGTGGATTACAATCATGAAAACCTCACCCTGTGCATAAAAAATCTGACCAGTGCAGACGCTGGGACCTATACGGTCAAAATTGTGGACAATTCTTTTAAAGAAACCCAGGAGGAGTTCACAGTCGTTGTTCAAGGTAGGTTTCTCTTCAGACCTCGCTGCAAAGGGGGGACGCACTCGGATCCAGTAAGACCAGTAAACGATCCAGATGGTTATGGGACGAAAAATGCCAAGTGGCAGACCCAAAAACAAAATTCACCAGAATCTGTCTGTGATGATGGCGTCTGCAGAAGAGACAGAAGAGCTTCAAGCACGAAAAAACATCTTTAAAGGCCACGTCGCCTCCTACAACACAAACATGACATTCATCTTAAATGCAGATTTAATGCTTGGACTCTAAAACTTGAAGGCAATAACTTTATTTATGATTCTTTTTTAGTGACACGTTCATCTGCCTGCATTGTTGTTAGTGATCTGCATTTTTGATTTGGAAATTAGAATTAGTCTTTTTTTTTTTTTTTTTTTTTTTTTTACACGCACACACACACACACACACACTATTTAATTTGAACACACACAAGCACTGATCCAGACTTGGAACTAGGAAAAATTTCACAAAAACATATAATAGCATTATTTTATTTAAAATCCCCACAGCTCCTGCAAATTGTTTCAACAGGAAAAAAAACAGTTTCAACAGGAAGAAACATGTTTCAACAGGAAGCAAGACTTTTTTTTTTCTCATTTTGGACTCTTAAAATATGTTTAAACTTTATTTCCATTTCCTCTATCAGAATTTCGAATATACAGTATATATATATATATATATATATATATATATGTGTGTGTGTGTGTGTGTGTGTCTATTTCAGGCATGTTTACTTTGTACTTTCATTATTCACTTACTTCCTCTTTTAATTTGTAGTGTGTTGCCCCTCGGCTGGAATCCTGCCTTCTTTTGTCTCACATCCTGCCCTCGTCTTTTCTCTGATCACCCACACCTGTTCCCCATTCAGTCCTTTTCTCCGTGAATGTTGCCCGTGTCACTTCATCTCCTTCCTGGCTCGTGTTTATTCCTCGTAAGTTAATGTTTGCGCCTTATTTGTCGACGAGTTAAACTGACTGCTCATCGCTGGCTCTGGTTAGAAACAAACTGTTTGATTTTCTGGAAATGTTTATTTTCCAACGCTCGTCCTGGTTTCTTAACTCAAAATGCAGTGTGGGCAGTTTTTACTGATGCTGTAAAAAAAGTGATGGAATTGTTTAATGCTATCATAAGCTCGGCTGACACCACGTGCTTTTTTTGCCTGCTGTATTTGTACTTTTCATCAGTGTTCATGCTTTAAATGTTGAGCGCTTCCCCGCTTTCCTTAAATTGTTGTTTGGACTTTCAATCCCTGATAGATTATTTCATTTCAGTGTCAAACAAGCCTCTCTGTCTGTGAAGTGCCCTGTGTTTAGTCAGTTTCTTCCGTCACAGGCCAGATTATCTGATGAATTATGAAAAACGATGTTCAGTAATACCAAAAATTGTGCTGCCGACCTCAGTATTAATGACTGGGAAATGTTGGACATTGGGAAAAGGAAAACCTGGTCCTTTCTATGACAGTTCAAAGTGTCTGACTTGAAGTGCAACGGGACTTCTGTTGGGTTCTTGAAGACGCTTCTCCTCGACCTCTTGCCGTTCTTCAAGATCCTAACACAAGTCCAGTCGCCTTTGTCTTTAGCCCTGAAAGACCATGACCTGGACGACTGAGAACCCTCGCGGACAAAATGTCTGACGGAACCAAAAAGAGAGACCCAACCTCTCATGTGATCAAGTATTAGCGACTCATTCCTCGATCCGTTCTGATTCTGGCTGTTGCAGACTCTGTTCCGAGGCCCGTCATCGTCACGTCCGTGCTGCGGTCCAACCTGTCCGCGAGATTCTGCAGCTTCACCGTCAACTGCTCCGTCTGGGGTCACTGGCTGTCGTCCGTGTGCGACCACGACGGCTGCTGCCCGTCACAGAGGCCGTCCAGTAAGGTCAACATCAGCGTGTCCGCGAGCAAAGGGGCCGTCGTCTGCCGTGGCAGCAACCGTGTCAGCACAAACAGTGTTTCTGCAAACACGGCGATGTGTGAGTATTGATGTGTGAAGTTCTACTTGTTTTCTGGTGGTTTTAATAACTGAGCAACCGCGACATGGGCTAACGAGTTAATGAAATTCAATTCAATTCAATTTTATTTGTATAGCGCCAAATCACAACATACATTATCTCAAGGCTCTGTACATAGTAAGGCCAAAACCTTTACAATATTACAGAGAGAAAAGAAACCCAACAGTTCACACAATGAGCAAACACTAGGCATCAGTGGAGAGAAAAAAAGAGGACAAAGGGGGGACAGAAAGGGGGGAGATAAAGAAAAAGAGGGAGGTGAGGGAGAGACAGAAGAGAGAGACCAGGAGCAAATATACAACAGTTGTATCAAGTTTAGAGTCAGTTATGTCATGTTTATAGAACTACAGTGTCATTTATACAAGCAGCAGCAAACACTATTGATAAGAAACTATACTTATGAACTTTTAATCAGAGCATAGTAACAATGACAGCAGTATTATTGTTACTGATAATAATAATAATAATAATAATAATATCATCAAAACGGGATCTGGATCCTGCAGCCTGCAAGATGAGGACAGAGGGAGAGAGAGAATGGAAGGAAGCAGACATAGACTTGGGAAGGGAGAAAAAAAAAAAGGTTAATGACACATAATTAAGTCACATTCATACCCTGAGTGTGAGTGTGAAAGAGTGAGTGTGAGTGCACCACAGGAAATCCCCCAGCAGTCTAGGTAGGAAATGTGACGCAAAGAGTGTAAGACAAATGAAAGGATTTCAGACTGCATACAAAAATGATCAATTTATCAACTTGCAATTTCCAAAAATGCAAACTTCAGTGGGTTCCATTGGAAAAATGCCAAATGGTGAACCGGGAGCTTCCAGAAACTGTCCACTCACTACGTCACGAACGCTTTGGGCAATTCATCTCATAAATAGTGAAAACTCAACCCTTAGAAGGTCACGCATGATTTATGTGAAAGTTTTGCACGGACAAAGGGATACCGTGTTATTAGCATGACGATAAGGTGGTCCTTGTCCCACATCTGTCCCGTTGCACATGTGTTTCTAATCACGAAATGCTGATTTAGTCGTCCGCCGTTGAAGCTGTGTTTTCTTGAGGTTTTCGTTTTAGCCGATGACAGACTTTTATGGCGTTCGTACCCTGTTTTTTTTGCTCAGGCGTACTTGTGGCCGTTTAATGACATGGTGATTTAGGCGGAGCTTGTGTTTGTGGTTAAAAGACGATAAATGTTTGTCTGTTTTTCCTTTTAAGGGCGGTGACGTTTCATCCCCGTCAACAGTGGATGTCACAATGTCACGACGACTGTTTATAATTAGCTCAGATATTAGCAAACTTGGCAAAATGACCACAAGAGGGACTTAAACTGGGTTGGAACATTTATTTAACATTGTAAAACAGATGGGATATGAACATTTGCAAATCAGTTCTAGACTGTTGTACATTATAAACACAGTAAATTATGATAAAAATCATCCTGAATCCACAAATGTATTATTGCTTCTTATGCCATAGAAAAGAACCAAACTCAGATTTTCCCTCATTCAGTTTAAATAAATCTCTCCCCAATAAAGAAACGACCGGGGCTAAAAAATACAAATTATCCTGCGTTTAAATATCGAAAATATCTGCTCGACAGCTGATGGAAATGCAGCTGCACTTTAGCGACAAGAAACAGAGGCCACAGTTGCTTATAAAAAGTGGGTTTGGTGAATTATATTTGTGTTTTTAATGTCTTTGCAGGCTTCAGCAAATCTGACCCTGAAACCAAAGAGGCCGCTCGCGTTGATGTTGTACAAGCGTCAGCTATTGGTGCAGGTCTTTGCTGCTTTGCATTTATACTTTTTATAGGCAAGAAGCTTTGGGAGTGTAAGAAGAAGGTAAGCTGAATATTGATACTTGAAAATATATTGATTTATTGATGACTGAATTAATCGTCACTTATTTTGATAATCAGTTAATGAGTTTGAGTGTTTGCTGCCTTATTTGCTCCATATAACCAAAGAAAAGTGAATCATTTTGGTGTTGTGGACTAAATAGGACTTTTTCAGATCGGCCTCATTTTGGGGTTTGGGAAACACTTTTTCAAAATGTTATGGACCGAACAAGTACTCATGTTACTGATGAGTGCTAATTAGTGACATGATGCTAATTCCAAGATTAAATGATGTGACGTACTGCATATAATCTTTTAAATTATGATGGTCCTATTAGTTTGTTGAGGCCCATGTACAGGGTCCATCTTCGGGTTTGAGTGCATTTTTAACCATTTCTGTTCATTGCTCTTGTTATACAGTTGTTTCAAAATTTGACCATTTATTTATTTTAACACTATGGAATCGGTGAGTGTGTTTGGCCACCGACTCTCCCATTTGAGTTTGTTTTTACCAACACGAACCGTTTTCTTCTGAGGCCTTACATCCAAAGTCTTGTTTGTTTGCTTTAAACCAAAAAATCCTGCGTTTTTCAAGGTGTGAAACGGTCTCTTTCTTCGGACGAGTGACATCGAATGTAATTGTTCATTTCAGGGACAGACGTCTGCTGCTCATTTAATACAGAGCCAACAGTTTGAGCAGCAGTCGCAACCTGAGCCCAGACTCTCCACGTCCTCATCCAGTCCATCTGACGTCGCCTACGAAAACATCGGTGACATAAACCCCGTCCAAGTTTCTCATGGAGGAGGAGATGAAGAGTGTCCCATGCAAATCTGCACAGTGTACAGTGAACTGCAAAAGCCCCGAAAACTGAAGCCACAGCACCACCAACAGGACGACGAGGGGAGCTGAACATAAGCATTTGTGATTTTTGGAGTCGATCTCCAACGGGATGGATCACATGAACTGAGCTGTCCTGCAGCAGGTCAGGAGATGACGCCTTTGTGAGGTCCAAAAACCGTAAACAACTATCTTTGTGGGGACATTCTGTCTGGGCCCCACAGATTTAAAGGGCTCTTTATACATTTCCAGCACGACTCTGCATTTTCCAATACTATAGTTGCATGGTTTTCTGAAAACTGCCGGGGCGTGGTTTAATACGTGACACGGACTAGCGACGGCCAAGGCAGTTCTTTTCTGCGAACTAAATCATTACAGTCAGTTCATTCAAAAAAGGTTAGTTCAGTACTTCCTGCACGACCGGAGCGCAGACTCCGTCGCTGAACTGAAATACGGCTGAACGGGTCGCAATCGGGCTCCCGATCGCCGTCTTTCCGCAGCGCTGTCGCTAAACACACCAGAGATTTTACAAATGCCCTTGTTAAATGTTGCAGATTAACGCATGTTTTCAGGACTTTTTTTTTACGTCTTTTTAACTGATCTACAGTTCGCCATCGTTCGCTTTGATTCGTCGCGCTCAAGGCTCTTCCAGTGACGCCGCTCTCTGACCAATCAGAGGCCGGCAGCCTGTCCACGTCACAGTTTAGTATCGGCTCAGCTCGACTGGGACCTCGACAGAGCAGGGACTTAAAAAAAGAACCAGGTATCAGGTTCTATCTATAATGGAAAAGCAAAAAAAAAAAAAAAAAAACCGTGCTGAGCCGAGCCATGCTAGAACTAGTGGACTAGTGAACGTAGTGTAAAAGCGGCATGGTTAATGTTTGGGTCAGGGTCTAGAGAAAGCATTATGAAAACGATGTGTCCTCACTAAGATATGAGAACATGATGAAGTGGCCGTAAAGTTTTCATTCTCTGCAGCTGCTGTTGGTTGTCGTATAATTCATTATTGAATTATTTAACTTTGCTTCACTTGTTTAATCTGCAGATATTTTTCATTTTTCAGTCATAGAATATTACTTTTCTTTCTCCTTTATTGGTTTATGTGTTGAAAATGAATATTTTTTTAATTAATCTTGCTGCTTCGAGGGGATTCTTTTTATTTTCACCACCTCTGTTAACGGGCTTATTTAACTAATACAGATGCACTCGACAATGAAACAACAGTTCTCAATAAAAACAAGAACTACATAGTAATTTTCAAATTTTTATTGATGTTTTTGTTGCAATTTGGACAATTTAATTTTTTGAAAAAGCAACATGTTTTATAATATATGTTTCACTAGGTGAAGTGGTTCCCAAAGTTAAGATACAGTGGTGTAAACTCAGCTACAGACTTTTTCACAGGAGGCAGATTTATTCCCAATAAGATAATCTCATAATAATCTCAATCTCTCTCATCGTCCTCCTCTTCCTCACATTCACTTCAGACGCCGGTATAGAGAATTAGATTAAGATGGAACAAGAGATAAGGTGACTATAATGATTATTATTTAATTTATTATATTCCTTTCATTTTCTACTCAGTTCTGATCACATACCCTGGTTTATACAGTAGAACCGTATTTCTGATTTTCCTCCAAGCACCACCAGAGGGCGCTGACGTACCATTATGTGAGTACATCAATACATTTTAGATCTCTACAGTGTCAATTTAATCCAACAAAACATCATGTGGATTAGCGACGCTTGCTGTGCAGGGGTGAAAGCCTCACCTTTGACCCCGTGTGGTTTCACCTTCAAATGTGAACGACTTGGTCCAACTCAAGGCCGTTTCCTTTTTTTAAACAAGTCCATTAAGGCTGAGGACTGACGCAGACAGGAAGTCGGAGAGACGTTTTGAGTGAAGCCGGTTGGCACAAGCCTGTGCGCACGAATGAATGAATGACTGAATGACTGAATGAATGAATTATTCTTACTATTCTTACTTCTAATAGTGTCAGGCCAAATGCTGAAACTGCCTTCACCCTCAAATTTACTACACTCTGGACACTTTTGTGGCAAAAATGTAAAAAAACAAATAAACAACTGCTCTTAAATCATCATACATCAGTATTTTTTTCTTCTTCTGTGAATCCACAAATTAACTTTTAAACTACTTCAGCCTTACACAAAGCTACCAAATATAATCATCTAACTCTTTAAATACCTGTTTAATGATGTGAATGATCACTTTTTATTACAAAAGAAACCCTGCAACAAATGATTTTCCATATAATATATCTTAGAGGGATGGGGCATTAGTATTGCATATGTCAAAGATTAGCAAGAAGACTGATTTAATTGCATTATTATTGTATATGCAGTGCCATATACTCCCTCTGTTTGCGGCTGCCACTCCACTATATAACCATGAATTCTCTAATGCCATTTAATTTTGGGAAAAAAAGTAGTGATATTTGACATTTTTACTGTATTCTAGGCCAATGCATGGAATTCTTGTATTTTTGCCAGTTATACTACGAAGAAATACAAGAATTTCATGCAACGGCTTAGAGTTTTTCCATTGGATTTGAATAAATAAATAATAATTCATAATTCATACAATAAAACTGGCATTTAAAGAGTTAGACGCCTGTAAATTGCTGAATGTTTGGTAGTTATGAGCAACTTTGGAATTGTTTAAGTCATTTACGACAAAAAAGGAGCAAAAAAAAAAAAAAAATGTATGTATGCTTGTATTTGGCTGTGACACAGCCAAAATGATTGCCAAATCAAGAAGTAGAAGTTGGTATGGAGAGGATTCATGTTGCATCACTGCCTTTAACTCAAAACCACTTTCATTTCATGGAAAACGGATGTTTTTGTGTGTGTGTGTGTTTGAAAATTTAAAGACTCTCTCCAAATAATTTCATTTACTACAAGCGGTTTCTTCTTCAGGGTGTGACACGTGCGTTCGTCTGTGCAGAAAATATGCAGAACATCCTGTTTGCATATTTTCCGCTCCCTGTATAATGACGTGGTTTCACCACAGTTGGCACCGAGAAAACCCACTTTCTCATAACAAGCAGCTTAAATGGCCGAACGTGAGCTTCACTGATGATCCAAATAAACTTATCGCGGCCTAAAAGTGAAGTGTTTGAGTCTGTGCTCCACACGTCTGCAAGTCGACTGCAAAGACGTCTTCCTTTTTTACGTAAAAGGGAAGGAAGCTCACGCAGCACAGTTGAAGTCGGGGAAAGTACGCCCAGTTTTAAGACCCTTAGCACTTCTGTTTCTCTCTTAAGTTTGAGATGAACTTTCCCTCCACTGAATGACAGGGTGTCACTTTTGGATGTGAGGATGGAGCAGACTTTGCTCTGTGTGCTGGGATCATTCTGTGAGTCACTCTCCTTGTATTTACACTTTAGTTTTGATAGTTTTTGTCTGTTTGAGGACGACTGACTCTCTGTTTTTCTTTTAAGCGCTGAATCTTCTCTTCTACTGTGGACACGCTCAACGTAAGTGGCAACCTTTCCTTTTATTCGTGCTGATTAACGACCTTTCAGTACAGTATATGTGTCACTCTGGGCTCCAACGCTGATTTCTGATGATATTTTTTTGACACAAATTTGATTGAATCTGCCACACAGCAGACTGTGAGGTTAAATCTTTAGATATTGGACTTTAATGTCACTTAAAAACAAATTTAAGTGACACAAAAAGTACTGACGTTCAATTCCCAGCCCAGATTCAAAAATAAATGAATGAAATGAAATCTTCTTAAAGATAATTGGTTACTATACACACAGTATATACACTGCAAAGGCAACACTACTAGAAATAAACCAAATATTCTGAAACTTAAACTTTCTTTGCCAGCGGGTTTGACAAATGTTTCTTGGCTTGAATTCTCAAAACTCACTTGTTAATCTGCAGCCACTTTCAGATTATAATGTGCCCTAAAACCAGGAAAAACTCGATTAAACTGGCCAAGAAAATGAATCATCCCTCACATGATTCAGTTGACTTTATGACTTAATAACTTAGAATTTCCTACATTTGCACACACACCAGTTTTATGCCTGTAACTTATTACATGTCACTAGTGAACACACAGGAATTGGAATTTCATGCAAACCATTGTTCTGGTAATTAATACTTAAAATAAGCTGCACTATCTTAAGACATATTATTATTATTTTTTCTTGAATTGAGATTATTTTTCTAGTACAAAGGAAAGATTATTTTATCTTCAGCAAAAATAATAAATAAATAAACATAAATCAGGCCTATTTTACTTGAAAATCCATTTTTGCAGTGAATGTACACGTGAATATGTCTGCATTATTAGTTCTGGTTAAAACTGTAATTATAGTACATATTATTTTATGTTTTATGATTCTCCTATTTTAATGTTTATGTTTTTTTTTCTTGTATTCTGCTGTTTCCTTTTTTTAATTCATTTTCATTTAGAGTATTGTTACATAACATTTACGTGTAGTAGATTCTGTTTCCTTTGACACTGAAAGACAAGATTGATCTCGTATGTGGTCAGTGAACTATAGTCTTTTATTTTATTTTTTTTTTAAACTGTATTTAAATTTTAAATAATTTGCTTTTCAGCTCCAAATGCTGTTCTGACCATTGAACCAAACTGGTCAATGTTTTTCCCTGGAGAGTTGGTCACTTTCACATGTGACATGAAAGAGGAACAAGACACAGACTGGTGGTATTCGTTTTACAAAAATGGTCATTGGATTACAGGATACATTTCATCTAAGAACTATGCGTTTCACCTACAAAGTGGACACAGTGGTGAATACTCCTGTTTTGTTCGACATAAACAGACACCTTTTGAGAAGAAAAGTAATGCGGTCCTTGTAACCGTTTCAGGTAAGTGTCTGTATCTCATTTATTTCATCGTCACCTATTAATAGCCTAGAATAAAAATCGGACACTATAATGAAAAAAAGAAATAGAAAACATGTTTATGTCAAGAAATTATAAAAAAGCTGATTGTTGTGAAAATAAACACAGGACAATGAATAAGCTGCCCAATGACGAACTATGTAGTTAAACACTGTTATGTTAGAAAATGGCAGCTGGTGGGAGGCTATACCCTACCTTTATTATTATTATTATTATTATTATTATTATTATTATTATTATTATTATTTTTATGGCTGTTATGGCACAATCTTGTGTATTATCCTCATTTCATATTACTTTTGTTACACACATGGTAATGTGATATTTTCTATATAGTGTTATTGGGAGATTGATACATATTTCTTTCTTATTTCCCATTCTGCTTTGTTGCTTTATGCAAACCTGACATGCACCTTCTGATGTCTTCACTGGGATCAGGTGAATTTCACATATAAGTGTGAAACACTGTTTACTATTTATTTGAACGACATGAATCTAAACAGACGTTCTGATTTCTGATCTTTAAGTATCATTTGAACTGGACGTAACTATAACGATAATTGTTATTATTTTTTTCCGTTTGGTTCCAAATTAAACAGATCACAGACCAAAGGCAATAATATTGGTGAATGCAGCAGGGGGCGCTGTGACATTGACCTGCTCTGTGAACCCAAAGACACCAGGCTGGGAATATTACTGGTACAGAGGCACGGACGACCAACCTCTGACTGCAGGGGGCGCTGTTTTCCTCTCCAATGACAGAATCAGTGTCTCACAGGAAGCACTTTACAGGTGCAGAGGAGGAAGAGGAAATCCACCTTACTACACCGACTACAGTGACCCAAGTGGTATAAGCAATTTGCAGATTTAAAATTTGGAAATTAAAACTGAAACATTGCGTTTTCAGCCGTGGACGTGTTTGTGCATTTGAAGAAAATCTGCTGTTTCTTGAACAGTCGCCCTCATCAAACCTGTGGTGACGCTGAACCACGGCTGGCCTGAGATACTCCACGGAGAGAGGCCGTCGCTCGCATGTGAGATTAAGGATGGAGGAGACGTCGCGTGGGAGTTTGAGTGGATGAAACAGAGTAGTGTGCTTTCACAAAAGAAAAGGGAATTTGCATTCCTTGCTACAACATCAGACAATGGAGATTACGTGTGTCGAGGCACGAGTACAAATGGCGCAACACAGTGGAGTAAAGCTTTGACCTTAACAGTAATTGGTAGGTTTTTGTTTTGTAAGATAAGTGTAAGATAATGCATTTTAAAGGGATAATCAGGCCTGACAGGGATACATTACCCTCATAAGTCTCACTTATAAAATCTACAACTGCTTAAGTCCACGGTAACTTTATCTAAACTTCTCTAAACCACCGTCTCCTCAAACCAAAGCCCATAGAGAAAACCAACAATTTTACATCACCCCGTCAGTAAATTCTAATGTTTTTTGTAATTGTATTTTTGCCAGTTATATTAGGGAGAAATCCAAGAGTTTCATGCACAATGCCTACAATGTGAAAACAGCTGCATCTGCTGGAATACAGTTTAAATGACAAATATCACAAGTTTTCTTCAAAATGAAATGCTGACATTAGAGAATGCATGTTTATATCGTGTGACAGCAGTGGGATTAGAAAAGGTGCTTTTAATAGAAGTGCATTTTTTGACGCACAGGTGTCCTGAGGGATCACCTGACACTACATAAAAATTATAATGCAGTCAAATCAATTTGTTTGCTAATCTTTGACATATCCAAGACTCTATTCACCAATATTTGAATTCAGATAATTAAACTGGCATTTAAAGAGTTAAAATGCTAAAAAAAAAAGTATTGGATATAAAATAATAATAATAATGCTAAATTAAAAAAACCCTGAAAAAATATTATTGTGAGGATTTTATTGCAGATTTTGAATGTGTACATTTTTGTCCATGAAGGTGTCCAGAGCGATTATCTTGCACTACATAAAAAATACTAATGGAATCAAATCAATTTCGTTGCTAAACTTTGACATATCCAATACTTTAATCAACAGCACTACTATTTATTATATGGAAAATAATAATTTTTTTGTGTTTTTTTGTTATATAGTAATAATTCAGATAATTAAACTGGCATTTAAAGAGTTAAAATCTTAAAAAAAAAAGTATTGGATATAAAATAATAATAATGATAATAATAACAATGATAAATAAAAAAAGTGAAAAAAATATTGTGAGGATTTTATTGCAGATTTTGAATGTGTACATTTTTGTCCGTGAAGGTGTCCAGAGGGATTATCTTGCACTACATAAAAAATACTAATGGAATCAAATCATTGTTGTTGCTAATCTTTGTCCAATACTCTAATCAACAGCACTATTATTTATTACATGGAAATAATAAATAATACTTTTTTTTTGCTTTTTTGTAATAAATAATCCACAATTCACATAGGGGTTAAACCCCCATAGGTTTTTGGTAGTTATGAGCAACTTTGAAGTTGTTTATGTGAGTTATGAAAAACAAAAAAACAGTATTTTTATGTAACTGTTTTTAATTTTCCAACAGATGAACCTCATCTCTCTGTGTCATCGTCGTGGCCGAGTCCTGGAGCTTCAGTTAATCTGAACTGTGCTGTTAAACATCTGCCTGCAGGGTGGAGGTTCTACTGGTACAAGGCTATTCCTGTCATGAAATATTTGGTCTCCTACAAGTATGAGCTTCTCCCTGGAAGCACAAACGGGAGCACAGAAGATTCCTTTGTCGTCAATAATCACACCAATACAGCAGGATATGCTTGCAGTGCAGGAAGAAGAGACCTTGGGCGTTACACGTCTCACAGTAATCCCACGTTTGTCTGGTCCACAGGTCGGTTTACAGGCGTCCGTCTTCTCCTTGTTCCTAAGATCATGAAATAACCTCAACATTTCTTTCATTTTCATCACTTGTAACAGAAAAATGTGAAGGAAAGTTTCCACTGTGGTCTTTTTTTTAAAAAATTGTTCTGCTGATGTAAAAGCTGCACATGACATGTTTTGTTTTTCAGAGTTTCAGTCAGAACCGTATCTCGGAGTGAGTCCCGACCGAGTGCAACACTTCCGGTTGGACGCTGTGTCGCTGAGGTGTGAGGGAAACTCGACAGAGTGGAGGGTGATGAAGTTTAGTGGAGGTTCTCAGAGATCCTGCTCTGTGTTTGGGACTTTGACTGGATCAACATGTTTGACGAGGTTAGATTCCCATGCAGTGTACTGGTGTGAGTCTGAGTCAGGACAATTCGGCAGCGCTGTCAACCTCACTGCATCAAGTGAGTTTCCTTTTTCTGTACTCTATGTAGATTATTTCTGTGTTCGCCCAATTTATGTTCTGAAAATGAGTCGCTGAAGACAAGACACAGAAAGGATTATTATTGTTACTGAGGTTATTTTCCTCAGTGTCATAATCATTAAATTCTACTAATAATTTTGGAGTGAAAATAATGCAGTTTTTTGGGCCATTTATCAATTCATTGTAAAGGCATGCACCACAGATGGCGCAATTTTTTGAAAATTCAATGTTTATCCAATGTCACATCAACTTCCTTCATTTCAGCTCAACTCAACCCACTTTATATACAGTATATATATATATATATATATATCTCATATATTTTATATATATAAAATATATGATTTTATGAAGATTTTATGAAGATAACACAAGGTTGTGGAAACATCTGCAGAAAAGAAACCACCGTTAATATTCGACACACCTTGGCGAATTTCACCATTAACTTCAGGAGGAGGAGGGATGAGACGCCTGTAGTTTGGTAGTTGGTATTACTCCGGCCTGGCCTTGATACGAGCTAGCAGTTCATCAAATTAGCTGCTTGTTATGCGAGAGTACCGCTGGAAGTGGTCCTCATCCATACGGAGCTCCTCAAGTCAACGGTGATACTCGCCAAGTTGTGTCCAGCTCCATATGGTGTCATGAGACCACACAAGACGGTGGTTTCTTCTCTGAAGGCGTTTCCACGGGAGAGAGAGAGAATGTTTATAGCAACTTGCGTCATGACGCTCCAGGTGCTTTCCCCTCCATCATGAGTCTGGCGGTTGGTACGTCACTACATCCGGAGAATGTTGCTGACGTTTCAAGCGGTTGACGTGATGAGTGCCGTTGGGCCTCGGCCTATGAACTGTTCAGCCCGCCCTCATAAAAAATTGGTAAAACAATACCAGATACATAACAAATGAGCAAATAAACTTGTTAAAAGGGTTAAAAATTATTTTTGCGTCCCGTTTAATTTAATTCAAGCTCATCCTTGATGCCTATGACTCGGGTAGAAAGAACTCGACTCTTTGTGACATGACTCAGAATTGGACTCGAACAGCCAAAACTTGTGACTTGACTTGGGATTGAAGCTAATTAACATTAGAGCATTTGACGAAGGTTTGTCAAACATGATACAACTTGGCATTCTTCTTTTTGGCTTTGCAGGTGACGGTGTTGTCCTCGAGAGCCCCGCACGTCCTGTGGCTGAAGGAGCATCTCTTACTCTTGGCTGCAAGCTGAAGATGGGAAACTTTGTTGCTAATGTTTTTTTCTATCACAATGACCAACTCGTCCAGAATGACACGAGGTGGGAGCTGACGATCCCTGCTGTGTCAAAGTCCCACGAAGGCTTTTACAGATGTGAAGGAGAGGATTATGTGCGGACTCGGACGTCACCACAGAGTTGGATTTCAGTCAAATGTGGGTGTGATTAAAGCTTTTTTTTATTGTTATTTGTGCGATGATGACAATATCATCGCACAAATAACAATTATGCTTATTTATTACAGCTGGGCCCGAACCAGAAAGCTCACCCAGATCAAGTCATTTGCCTCTGATTGTTGGATTGGTTTGTGTAGTTGTAGTCATAATTCCTCTGCTGCTGTTGATTCTTCTTTGCTACAGAAGGTCTAAAGGTGAGCTTTTTTAATTGTGACATCACCAGAACAATAACTTGCCATGAAAACAAAACAAAACATGACAACTAAGGTATTTTTTTTTAACCAGAAACTCAAGAAACCAAGATACCAGATACCCATGTATATGCATCTCCTTTACATGGTCAGTTTTTGTCCATTAACTCTTTAATAATAACATTTCTATTTGTGATTAGCTGGTTTTGCTAATAAATAATATTTAGAAACTTGCAAAACCAGCTAATGGTCTTCTGTAGTAGCTGTAGGCAACTAAGGGACTTGCTTGAGTTTACCATCACTCAACAGAGGAGGACTGAGACACCTACAGTGCACAGACACACAACACAGCAACAGTGAAGTCCAACACCCACACAATAGACCATAGACCACGCAATAGACACCCACACAATAGACCATAGACCACACAATAGACACCCACACAATAGACCATTCTGTCTCTCGGGTGACCTTAATGACCCCTTGTCTCAGGTGAAACCAACGACCTGAAACTGGTAGGGGTCAATGTTCTACTCAAGCAAGTCCAGTCGCCTACAGCTCGTACAGAAGAAGACTGTGACCTGGATGACTGAGAATGCTATAAAGTGATTAATTTGACTTTATTTGGCTTGACTTTTACATGTAGCCGTCTTTATTTCAGATGAAACCAGGGATGTTGTATATTCTCTGATTGAGATTAAACACCATGAAATAAATGGTAAGTACATAAGGAGAAAGAAAAATATCTGGTTAACGGAAAATGGAAAGAAAAATGTTCATTACTGTGTATACAGCAGGGGTGTCCAAACTTTTATCACTACAAAAAAATAAAAGTAGGAGAGGTATATCCTCTTAGTTCTAGTGTATTAAAGTTATCAAAATCAATCAAATGTAGGCTAATTATGGTTGGTAACTCTTAAATAAAGAACAGCCTGCATCACATTGTTCCATTGTGGGATTTTAATTTATTTTGGGAGCTCATTTACAGCCCTGTATATAAAAAGAGGAAAAATAAGTGAGACAGGGAATGGGTTTTCAAGCTTGATAGACAATATTATCAACTTAAAATTACAGTTTTTTTTTCATTAATTAGGCTTATGGACACTTAGGGACAATTTTACTACTTCTTTTGAACTCTTACTTTGGACAACCCTGATATTATATTATATTATATTATATTATATTATATTATATTATATTATATTATATATTAACCATTAACATTATTCCTTTAACAGGAAAGAAAAGTGAATCAGACAAACACTGTGTTTACTCGGATGTAAAGATACGATCAGATGCAGGTACCATCCATCCATCCATCCATCCATCCATCCATCCATCCATCCATCCATCCATCCATCCATCCATCCATCCGTATAACCTGACGTTGTGTTTTCTGTTGCAGCTGATGGTCCGTTGTACGCCCAAGTGCAGTCACACAAAAAAGGTAAAAGCAAAAGCAACAAAAGTAACTAAATTCGACACCAACTTACAGCTGCTGTTCTTATAAATAGTCATATTTGAAAGTTGTGTCCAACGTTTGTGTCTAATCATCAATAACAGTGATAGAAATGGTCACAATATTGTATTTATTCAGGAATTAAAAAGTAGATGTTGGAATTCAATATAGTTCCTATATTTCACAAGTTAGAAATTAGAATAGAAATTAGAATATATTAGCAAATAAATTAGTAAATACAATATGTGACTAGTTCATGGCTGAAAAGGAAACAAAAACAGTGATTTAAAACGTCAAGTGACCTTCATTAAAAAAATATGTTGTAACTGTGGTCAAATCAAAACAGGAAAGACCCAAAACCTTGGAGGAACATTTAAGATCCTGTTCTATGTACTAAAGTCAGGTGATGTGGGATATATATATATATATGGAAACTTCATCCCAAGTATCATCTATGTTTGTACTATTAGGTCCGATTAGTTACTAGTATTTAATAAGGTATTTAATTACATAATCTGATTTTTATTTCAAAGATACTGCATGAAAATTGCCTCATATTTGCATAATAAAAACATAATAAAACTAAGCTACAGGCAAACATTTCATGTCTCCATTCACAGAAACATCAATTCCTGCTGCGGCCGATGAAACTGTTTATTCTGCAGTCAAACTTGAAACATCTCATGGTAATATTCTTGGCCGAATGCTTTGTACAGAAACTAAAATAAAAAGACAACATCCTGGAGTAATTTCTTTTTCCCCCTTTGCTTCCAGATCAACAGTCAACCTAAAAGCACTGGAACAACGGAAACATTTCAGCCTTGTTTAGACAATACTGACACATTTTTGCACACTTAAAGTAAGGAAAATATTATATCAAACTGTATGTAGCAATTTGAAATACTGAACATGAAAGAAGAAAGTGGGAAAGTGAATCGATACATTACATTTGATAGTACAGAGTAAAATCCAACCATCATAATTTACACTGTCACAATTTATGTTTAGTATAGTTTTGGATAAAATAATAATTTAGTAGTTATAGTTCTGAAACGTATAGTTATAAAGACCAAAGACCAAATGTGAGAGGTACTGTACGTTAAACTTTTGAATTTCTGGTCTTCAAGAACCATGGTTCTCAAACTGTGGTACAGGTACCACCAATGGTAAGTAAGCTTCCTCTGGTGTTACTTGGTGGAAAATTATTTAATACAGGTTTAACATGAGATAGAATGTCTTTTACATCCTTTAAATCCATATTTATTTTCAAGTTAATGGACTATTTTATTTTAGTTGCATCAACTTCAACATCCGAGGCATCAGAGTGAAGAAAGGAATTATTTGGTCCCATGAAAAAGCCGGTGCATTATTTTATTTATTTATTTTCCATTTATTGTGTTTATTTGTCGCTATAATCTTTCCCGAAAAAAAAGCATAAAATGCTCACAGGAAACAAAACAAGACAAGAATTCCCATGATCCCACGCTGCTTCCCAACGTTTTAAGAGACTCCTAGCAGGCAAAGTTACATAGTGTGTGTTTAAAACTCTTTAGACTAAATTCCAGAAGTAGATCATTGACGTAGTCGTCCAATAACTGCCACGTTCTCAAACTGTGGAACGTGAGCTTCCTCTGGTGGTATATGCAGTTCTACTGTATGAACCATGTGATCGGAGTGGAGCTGATGAATTTTGACTGGGGTGAAAACAAAAAATAATTTGAATAATAATAATTTTCCTTATTTCTCACTCCATCTTAATCTAATTTCATGATACGAGTGTTTGAATAAATCTGCCTCTTGTGAAAAGTCCTTCGAGTTACTTCGAGAGCGCGATATTTTTCTCAAGTGGTACTTGGTATAAAAGGTTTGACAACCACTGCTCTGGAAGGTTTTACTCACAGTTTCAGTTGCTTGTGACATCACTACCATGTAAATGTCTTGACACGTCTCTGTGTTTGTGGGCACAAGAAGGAAATGAGAAGTCAAGTTCAGTCTATTCCTGGTGCAACAGACTTTTGTTTGATTAAAAAACTGAACAGAGTTCTGCGTGGTCCTCTATTCTGCCGCGTGTGCTCCTCAAATTAAAAAGAAAAGGATTTAAGTCAGATTTTCCTTGAACATTTTCTTCAAACTATGTGCGTTTTGTAAATATTGATGTCAAATAAATGGCTCATGTGCCAAGTATGCAGTTTTCATTGGCGTTATTTGCTTTTTGTTCCAGTTCCACGAACAGCAGTGAGTCATCAACAAAACGATTGATTCCCAAATGACAAAGAATTACATCCAGCACAATATAATTACATAATTTTCTGTGGTGCAAATTCTAGACACATCAAATTTAATTCTTTGAACATATTTCCTGACACAACAGGTTGGAGTTGTGATTATTTATACTGTACATCTCTCATTAGAAACCTGTTGTAGATGTTTTTTTTACATGACATCTTCTCAAAGTAGTTTTCTTGCTCCATGTGGAATAAGCTCTGCGTTTGACGTAGCGAGAAGAGGTACCTGTTTAAGAAAATCCTTCCGATCAGTTTGATTACTTTAGATGAATGTCTTGCCCTCTCAAAATTGAAAGCAGAAGTAAGACATCTCAGCAGTATGTGAATTTAACTGCATGTAGAAACCACTAGAACGATCAACTTCCCTATAGGAGCAGTGCAGGAATTCCGTTTTCCTTACTGAAACACACATTTTGCTTATGGCAGTCAGTACTATACAGTCACACACAGCTTGCAATAGAAATTTGCTAAAACTGCAGTGTTCCCTTGGTTAGACAGGAAGCACTAAGTCACCAGCATATGTGGTCAAATGTGTCAGATTGTGTAGATTCTGTGCAACAGAAAAGAAGGAACCTGAGGTGGGCTAAATTTAGAAAGAGACTTTTCTCACACTATATGAAAAATTTAGGCTTTCATTATTTCAGCAGTGACCGTGTTTTGGCTGTGAAGATGAGGCACACTTTGCTCCGTGTGCTGTTTTCCTTTTGTGAGTATTTTTTAAGGTCTAATTATTGTCTGTTTTGCAGACGTGGACAACGGTTTAGTCTAAAACACTTTAAAAATCTCCATAATTTATTATTTTTAGTGCTATGTTTGTCTTATTTGCCAAATTATAATATACTGTATATATTATGATAAGCAGAGAGTATTAAGTGGTTCATGTGTTTTATGTTTCCCAAAAAGAATGTTCCCACACGATAAAACTGCATCGTCTTTTGCATTATTTTTCACTGGCAACATTCTGTTGTACAGTATTATTCCAGCATGATAGTGTTTTAACATGTGAAATGTGAAAATCATGATGACAACCACTTCTTTATGAATGCGATCAGGTTCAAGCATGAAAAGCGCTTGTGTAAAATTTGGAATATGTGTTTTTTCACACCATTTCACAGCATTAATGGTTAGAACACTTTAATTGTCCTTTAGAGTACCTCAAGTACTCTAAAATATGTTCTTAGAAAATGTGACTATACAGTTTTGTTGTGTAGTTTTGGGTTTGCTTGAATGACACTTGTCTTAATGAGCAGTATTTGCGACGACAAATATTTTTTGTAAAATCAAATTGTCCCTAGCCAGTTTTCTCTACCATATTTGATGTTTTACTATGTTTTATAATGTCTCACTTACAGATGTACTCAACACACTCCTCATCTGCGGACATGCGAAAGGTGATTGAACATTTTTTTTTTTGTTTGTTTTCTATTTAGTATTTTTCAACTTCATACACTGTGCCACTCCAAACAAACAATTGCTTCATGAAAACTGGGTTATGTTGCTTCAGTGTGAGAAATTGCATATTTCTGGAACTAAATTCTGGGTTGTTTCTTCCCCAACTGTGCCTTGTGTTTGTGTTTGTGTTTGTATATAGATGTCGAGCTGACCCTTAAACCCAACTCACTGCATTTTTATTCTGGAGAATTTATTGCTTTAATATGTAGCGTTAGAAATGAAAATGACACGGACTGGCAATACAAATTCACCTGGAACGATCAAGAACTGACTTTCTTCAGTCCAAGCAACTTGCTAACAATAACCCTAAAGGCCGACTCGGGTGGCGATTATCAGTGCACCGGTCGCCGCAGGGGCTTGACCCAGTTCACCAAACGGAGCAACCAGGTCACTCTGTCAGTGTCGGGTAAGATAACAAATCTAATGTTTTTTGCAAGTTTTTAATCGTAAAGTCATGCTTTTTTCGCTCAAGTTTCAGTACCTTTATTCTTTAATGGTCGTTTTCAGTGCTGTTTTTTAATTGCATACTTTCATTTGTGAAGCTTTCTGTGTTTCTGTCCTCCACCAAACAGCACACAGACCAACGGCCACTCTGACTGCAGCAGGTACATCCATACCAGTGTCGGGCATCCTGAGACTGATCTGTTCTGTTGAGAATTCCACGGGCTGGAGGTTTGACTGGTTCAGGCGTATCCCAGACTCTTATGAAAGCATCATTGTGACGGACAGTGTGCATGAGTCTATTGATATCTCGGATGAAAGCGTCTATCGGTGCAGGGGAAGAAGAGGAACGCCACCTTACATCACAAGGAAAAGTGACATGAATCACATTGAGAAAATAGGTGAGTTTGTTTTTCCCCCCCCTGCAATGACGATTAGAAAACAATGGAACATTGTATATTTTTCTCTGTTGGTTTTACTGTGAACAGTGTCTAAGAAGATCTCTATGAGCCTGCAACACAAAGTGACTCGGATATTCATTGGTGAGATGGTCACCATTAAGTGCGAGATCCAAGATGGTGGCAACTCTGAGTGGGAATATGAATGGAGAGCAGACAGTGGCTCATACACACATACCAACAACAGTGAATACACTATCAGCAGTGCCTCTTTTTCCAATACTGGAAACTACTGGTGTAAGGGAAGAATGAGCTTGTATTCCTCGACAGAGTGGAGCGAGGCCTTCACACTGATTGTATTACGTAAGACACACACACACACACACATATATATATATAATTATTATTATTTAATTTTTTGATTTGCATGTTGTTGTATGAAATACTGGCACACAGTCGGTGCTTCCTGAGGTGGCCACCATCACTGAGAACCAACACAAAACAGGCATCCTTTCTGTTTAAAGTGAAAACACAGAAATAGGGAAATATAGATCATTTAATAAAATCTAAGTCTGCTTAAGTCTACCATATTGTAAGAATATGCTGCTTTATCTTGCTGTTAGATTTTAATAACTAAAAAATAACTGAAAACACAAGTTTGTAAATTGCTCACTCTCCTGCACCAAATTCCATAGAATTCTATCTATCTATGGGGACACGAGTTGCTGGTCTACTGCTGCCTCATTCGATTGCTTTTTTGTTTGTTTTGTGTGTTTTAATCTGTCAGTGTATTTATTTTTTTTTTGTTCTCATGAACAGCTTATAGACCCAGACCAACACTCACGGCTGATAAGAGGACTATTCCGGTGAAAGGCAGAGTCGTGCTGACCTGCACTGTGGAGAAGTCAGATGAGTGGCAGTACCAATGGTCCAGACACACCTCACACTCCTCTGCAGCTCAGACTGTAATCCATAGCTCAGATGGCACTATCACCGTCTCTGAAGGAGGAATCTATTTCTGCAGAGGACAAAGGAAACACACAGCTTTCGAAACCGACGACAGCGACCGACTCACGATAGAGAAACGAGGTAAGAGTCGTCCAACATGAGGAATCTGTGCGTAAGACTTGTTTCTAGTCCCAGTTCTTTGGGAGTCCAAACATTTCTGACAGTTCTTGCAAATGAGTTGTTCAACAACTGTTCAACAACATCTAATCTAATCTAATCTAATCTAATCTAATCTAATGTTGTTTCCTCTTGTGACAAGTTTCCAACAAGGTTACAGTGACCCTGGAACCCAACTGGCCTCTGATCTTCACTGGTGAGGACATCACCATCAAGTGTGTGGTCTATGGAGAAAGAGACACAGATTGGACGTACGAATGGAGCAAAAGCAGCTCCAACTCTGTTGCGGCGCTCAATGAATACAGGATTGTCAGCGCGACAGAGGCCAACAGTGGAAGCTACAGGTGTATGGCCAAAGACAGGGGCGACACGTTTTCCTCAACAGAGTGGAGTGATTTTGTCACGTTGACAGTTTCTGGTGAGAAAAACGACAATTTGCGGAAAAATCTCCAATGTGGTACAAAATGATCCAATCCAATTTTATTTCTAAAGCACTTCAATACAACTACACTGGACCAAAATGCTGTACAGAGTAATAAATAAAAGACACAATAATTACGTAAAAGCTCACACAAGGCAATAAAATAGGAATAAAAAAATAATAATAAAATGAAATAAAAGACCGAAAACATGGCTGAAAACAGCATAAAACAAAAATAAAATAATATCAGTGACCGACAAGGAAGTGGCCTGTCTAATGTACAAAGGCAAATCATTGCAACAGCAAAATTATGTTCAAATTGATCATCTCAACATTCATTTTTTGGATTATTAGGAAGAATATTAGGAAGAAATATGACTAACCAAAATTTTTTTGAATTTTTTTTTGAATTTATAAATACTTACTTGGTGGTGAAGAGACCTTTAAGGCTAGAGGTTTTATTTTTTTTACTAAATTTTTGTCGTTCAAATAAGGTATTTGGAAGACAAACAAAATTAGAAGGTATCAGCCTCAGCAGTTCACCTTTTTCTTTTTTCAAAGAGGAAAACTTCACCATGTAAGGAATGTGTTGAACTCTTTTTTTTGCTTAATGATCACCAGCAAGTGTTTTGTTTTTGGTTGTCTTTGTTTGTAGGGAGACCAAGTGCTTCCTTAAATGCTGACACCACAGCCTTTACAGCAGGGGGCAGTGTGTCTCTGACCTGTTCTGTGAACCCATTGTCCTCTGGCTGGGACTACTACTGGTACAGAGGTGATACAAACTCTGAAAAACTTGTAACTCAGCAAAATGTCTTCCATACAAGGCAAAGCATTAATGTCGCTTACGAAGGACTGTACTGGTGCAGAGGAGGAAGAGGAGACCCCGTTTACTACACAGAGTACAGCAACCCTGTCACTATTCATCAAACTGGTGAGTGTAGAAAAATGCCACAGATTGCTCAGCCCTACTTCTCTGAAGGAGAAGCTCCAGGTCACTGGTCATCATAAGCATATTTAATGTCATGGTTGACCACAAAAGACATTTTTGCAAAATGGAACCGTTCAGTTTGGTACGGTAAGGTGCATATTTCTTTCTTTTCTGCGTTCCCAATAGGAATAGTAACAAAATAACCAGGCCCAATTGCTCCATTCTTTGCCACCCGTTCCTTGTGGTACTAGAGTAAAATAGTACAGTATGGTCACCCATGACATCACTCCCTTGCCATCAGTGTGAATATCCATACAAACGCCCTCAGTCTATGAACAGCCAGAAACCGAGTTGGAAAAAAGTTGGATGTCCTCCATTGTCTGTTGTGTCATGATCATGTGATCCTGTTACTGGACTTATTGTAAGTGTCTGTGTGATAAAAAAGTTAGTTAGTTGGTATCCTACCAACCGACCCAACGACCAACCTACTTACTGACTGACCAACCCATCTTCTTAATGACGTTCTTATCTAACGATGCACCCTACCTGGTGTATGTGACCTACCTACTTCTAATCAGAAATTCTGTGATTGCTGTCATCGGGATTGGATGATGTGAATGAAAGTTGTTCTTTTAGAGTATATTAGCAAACTGGCCTATATACTGGTGCATGTACCTACCAATATACCAACCTGCTACCAACTCACTGGCCTCTCTACCTACAGTTCCTGTCAACTGACCTACCTACCTACTTCCTTACCATCAAACCTACCTACTTACTGTACTTACTGATGTATCAACTTGACTATTAACCTACCTACTGATGTACCGACCTAACTACCAATGTATCTATCTACCAACATAAAAAAACAACTGATGTACTTACTTACTAACCAACCAACATAATACCTACATAACTGCTACCTACTTACCAGTCAACCAGCCATCCAACCAATCAACTAACCCAACTGACCAACCAGCTGGCTGACCAACAATTCAATCAATCACCTACCCACCTACAATATCTGCCTAGCATATGCTTCTGTTACAGGATTCTGCAAGCTGTAATTGCTTGATACTGATACAACTGCTTTCCACGTTTCTGTCTTTATTGTTGAATTCTGGCCGTGAATAGTCAGCAACACAGTGGCTGTGACTCTGCAACCCAACTGGCCTCTGATATACGCAGGAGAGTCAATCACACTTAGGTGTGATATCCATGGCAACGACACCCAGTGGGAGTATGAATGGATAACGACAAGCTCGCGCAAACCTCCAAACACCAATGAGTTCAGAGTTGGTTGGTCGTCGGCACATTGTGGTTTCTACTGGTGTAAGGGCCGATGGAAAAGCGCACCGCAGAATTCAACAGGATGGAGTTTGTCCTCTTATGTACAAGTGTCTTCTTGTAAGTAAAGTCCGATTTATTTGCTCTGGATCCAAAAAAATGAATAATTCCGGTCTGAAAAATGTTATATTTCACCAGCTGCACAAAAACCCGTCCTCACTGTGTCTCCATTATGGCCGAGTCCCGGAGCCCCAGTAACTTTGACCTGCATGGTTGAACATTTATCGGCTGGGTGGAGATTCTACTGGTATAAAGTTTCTCTGGAACAGTTATATGATTATGAATTCTACGAAACAGTGTTGTTGGGTGACTCACTGTACAGCATCAGTTTTGAGCTACTACCTGGAAGCAGTGAAGGGACCGAACAGAATTCCTACACTGTTTATGGACTGACACATCCAGTGGGATTTCTGTGCAGAGCTGGAAGAGGAGACCCAGTCTATTACACTGAATACAGCAAACCAAAGATTGTCTTGTTTGGAGGTGAGTTTGTTCGTTTGCCTTATCTTTCATCAATACACTTGTTCATAAAATTTGTACAAATATATGAGTGTGTTCCCTCTTTTTGCCCCCCCCCCCCAGATTGGCAGTCATCAGTGTCTCTCACAGTCAGCCCCAGCCGAGTGCAGCACTTCGTCTCGGATTTTAACCCCCCTGCCTCACTTACCTGTCGGGGAATCTCTCCTGAGGGGACAGTGTGGATGTTTGATAGCGAAAACATCTCGTTAAAATTGCTTTACTGTTCCTCCCACCTCCCGAATAGACACTTATGCAGCACAGACATAGTCGAGACTGGAGTGTACTGGTGTGACAGTGGATCAGGAGAGACCAGCAGCGCAGTCAACATAACGACAGGTAGGTTTTCCATCTCATTTATTTACACGTGCTTATTTTTTAACACACCGTTATCTGATTTAAAGAGGACATTCAGTGGAAAATCAAATCACTGATGTTTTTCCCGTATCTAAACATCACTAAAGTGTCACAATAAACACTTCAGCCACTTCTGAGGAAGAAGGGCTTCTCTGTTTACCTGCGTTTGACCAAGCGGTTTTGAAAAGTTGAGTTTAGTTACATAACTAACCCTCCCCCCAACAGCTACCCCCGGTCATGGGTGTGAACATTTAATCTGAAGAAGAAGAAGCAGCACCGCGGAGCAGTCAGTCAGCTGGTAGCTGTCCAATCACAAGAGTTCTGGGGGGCGGGCATTAGCTCAGAAACAGAGTGTCTGCTCAGAGGCTGGCAGAGAGCAGCAATAATCTGGCTTAATCTGAAGAGATTATGAGGTTTTTGACCATAAATATTTAATTTATCTAAGTAGACATCAGTAATTTTGATTTGTGATTCAAAAAGACCTTTCCATGTGACCTTTAACGTTGGGTATGTACTAGATATTACTGTGGATACACTATATCGGGTGCTTGATGGCTTTATGTCGGTTTTTCAGTTCGACATAATGTTCTTCTGGTGAGCCCCGTCCATCCTGTGACCGAGGGAGACCCTGTTACACTCGGCTGCAAGTTGAAGATGGACACTGAGACGGACTCGTTTCCCGCCGTGACTTTCTACCAAAATGGGAAAGTTGTCCAACACGACGACAGCGGGGAGCTGGAAATCCCCTCAGTATCAAAGTCAGACGAAGGCTTCTACAAGTGTAAATGTTCAGGACATGAGTCACTGGAGAGTTGGATGTCTGTAAAATGTGAGCAATAATAGCATATATTGCAAAAACTTACATTTTCTTAGCAAGCTCTTGTCTTGTGAGAGTTAAGTGAAGCTTTTTCCGTTCCTGTCTTTTAATTTTGCCTGTTTTTTATGAGGCGCTTTTCTAGTTTTGATGACCACTAAAAGCTGCTTTTCACAACATTCACTCAGACATTCTTACACTTTCTATCACACATTAAAACACTTAGCCATGAGTGAGGAAACGAAATGGCAAAACAAGTGTTTCAATGGAATGGTGGGGATGTTAATCTACAGTCGTCCTTTTTGGAAACAGCCGGCGAAGAGACAAGTTGCTTGACATAAAGCCTCGTATAAATGTTGCTAGTGTTGCACAGTATAAGGATAAATAAGAATAAGGACGTAGCCTTTTTTATAAGTTTTGTTTTATACCTTAACACCATTCAGAAAGCTGGATTTGAGCTCTTGTGTGTGTGGATGACAATTAGGGCCGCATGGGATTTTTGGAAACAAAATAAAAATCCCAGAATTCCGATATATATATATTTTTTTAATTTCCAATTTTGAGATACTCTCTTCCCCCAGAATTCTGACTTTAATTTCAGAAGTTTTAATTTTTTGGGGGGAAATACTATTAGTGGCTTTATTTCTCAGAATTAAACTGCAACATTTTTTCCCTCAGAATTATTATGAGAGTAAAGTCACAATTTTGGCTTTTGCTCCTCAAATTTCTGACTTTATTCTCACAATTAAGACTTTTTTCCCCCTCAAAATTCAGATTCTAGTCTCTCACGCTGTTTTATATTTATATATATATATATATATATATTTTCTTTTTCGACATGGCTCTAATCCTCTTCCGTATCATTTACAATTCCAGCACGCCGCTCATTTCCCGTGCTGCGGATCACTGGCCTGGTTTGTGGTGTCGCACTGGTTCTGCTGCTGCTGCTGCTGCTGCTGCTGCTGTGCTGGTACCGGAAGTCAAAGCGTGAGAGCTGCTCCCGTTCATTTTAGACGGGTCACATCTTAGACTGTGACACATCAATGTCACGACATGTTGAGCAGTGATTCAACCGTGTCAAATAATAATTACTGTCTTCTGTTTCCCCTCCCCCCCCCCCCACAGATCCATGTTGTATCGGGTCAGTAAAGCGCTCCATTGTTTCATCTTCATCATATCAGTGATTCCTAACACTGCAGCAGATTTGATCTTGTTTTTATTGCTTTTTTTTTTCGAATGCTTATTTTCAACAGTCAGAAATTGGCTGCAGACCAAACTGTCCATCAGGGTGAAAATCAACAGCAAGTGTATTCGTCTCTTCTTCACGGTCGGGCTTCCATTTTCAGTGTTTTCACAGCCATTTTATTGTCCAGTTATTAATTGTGTGAGAATGACCTTTACAGCCTGTGCTGTATTTGTAGGTGACGTTTGTGTCTATGAATCAGTTGGAGGCTCCGGAAACGCGAAGACTGGTGCAGTCTTTTCAATTTAAATATATATATATATATTTTAAATTAAATATTGTTATTTCAGATTTTGGTGGGGACATCAAATTGAATTTTAATTTGGGCTTACTACGCACATTCTTATCCTGAATGGAGTGTCATTTTGTCTGTTTTTTTGCAGATTGCCGTGATGATGAAGAGCAGGAGCCTGACTACAACTATGAAAATTCCGACTCAGCTGCAGGTACAAATGTTTGCAGTTTGGCTCATTTGCTTTGGGAACTCAACAAAAGGTGTCCGTTGTTCATTTGCAGTGATTGTCTTCATTGTTTTCAGGTCCACAAATGCTTCATGGAGGGAACGTCCAAAAAGAGACAACATGACGGCATGAAAGCTGACGATGGAATCATTTGTTTTGTTTCAATGCTTTTAATTTACAAAACATAACTTCTGTTATTTTGTTTTGGTTACTAATGTCGTGTGTTTTTTTATTTGATTTTATTATTATTTTTGTTATTATTATGTTAGTTATGCCACTGCTTAACCTGCCATGAGATGGACTGAGCTTGAAAAACAAAATGGTCCAATAGTTGGGAAATACGTACAATACCCAGAGAGAACATGCAAACTCCACACAGAAAGGCCATCCGTCTAACTGGGTTTCGAACTCACAACCTTTTGCCTTACTCTACCATGTGACCCTCCATTGGTCTTTTAGCGACCACACTCTCTGTAGGTCATCACTGGTCCAGATTCATGTACAAAGCTTGTTGATTATTATTTGATTATCATCTTTTCTTTCTCTCATTAAAAAAAAAAAACTTTGTAGGAAAAAAGTGAGGGAAACACTTGTTGGTGCATTGTTGTCTTTTCTCAGGTTTTGTTCCAAAGAGTACAAAAAAGATGGTGTCAAAGACTGGAAATGAGTTGGATAATTCTTAACACAGTTGACGAAGGCCTCACAATTAGTAATGAATGAAGAAAATATGGATTTCTACGTGCAGCACATGTGGAACGAACCATTAACGGATTTTATGGCCCTTTTTTTATTTGTAAATGCAAGGAACTGTATGTCTTTTAATGGCTCAACAGTACAATGGTTCACTGTGTGCAGTGCAGATGCTGATGTCATGGATGAGAAATGCAAGCGATATTGTTAGAAATGTGACATATATAAATATATATATATATGTGTATATAGCTATAGTTAGCTGCTGCTCCCCCCGCCTTTAAAAAAAACAACTGAACGTGTACTGGTGTACTGCATTTGTCTCTTTAAAGGCTTAATGTGATGTGACCTCACATCTGAGGCCACATCTCTCGACTCAGCGCTAAACTCTGGTGTGAACGTGATAATGCACAGGCCTTGTTATCGCAGCAGCACATCTCTGTCGAGTTTTAAGCCGTGGCGACTTCTTGTCCGGTCACATTTTCACTTTGCTCGATATTTCCGGCGCAGATGAACCAGTGAATACAAGGTCACAATAAAAACAGAACCGAGATTAAAACCAAGATTCTGGATTGGGCCAAAATGTCTGACTGTCTGCAGAGTGAAACCAAATCGCTGGATTCATCCGGGCTAAGAAAGTGAGGCAATAACATGAAAAACCACAATTGTTTTATGCTTTAGGAAAGTTGTGGGTCAGATTAGGTCAAATTTGAGGTGGATGTTAAAAATTGTGGCATCTTTAAAGTGATGGAGGCAAAAGCAGTGGGACTTTTGCACAAGATGATGTATTTTATTTATTTATTTATTTTTTGCTGGCAGGAAGAGAAAAATAAAATTCTGTGGGTGTCAGTGCGTTCACCTCAGCGGAAGGAACGACAGGGTCTGCTGAGGTATAGAAGGAAGGAAAAACTCTGCCGTCATATTTCTATATTCAATCGAACGCTGCTGCTGCTGAGGACGTGAAGATGGGACGCGGTGCGCTGCTCTGTGTGACTTCGTTAATCTGTGAGTACCTCACATCCAGAATCCAGATTCTCCTTTAATGTGCACAACTTTTTCAAAGTTATCGTTGTGTGTAGCTTATTTCCGTGTGCGGACTAGAAATTATTTAGTGTATCGTGATTTTGATTTGATTTCGACCACAGGCTGATCACGACTAATAAAGTTTTAATCTTTATTTTAGTGCTGAGCGCGATCTACGGGAAGATCAAAGGTGATGATTTTTTTTTTAAAAATTGAATTTCCTTTTCACTATTAATCCCATTCAAGTTGTTAATGCTTTGTGTATATTTTATTTGACATCATGTATCTATGAAAACAATGTAAGAAAACAATGACTCGAATGATGGATAGCAATATTTGATGAATGCCTCATTTTTGTTCCGATGATGTTGCTTTTTTGGGGGCTGTCACATTTTCCAAAATGTTGAAAGTTACTATTTAATATTCAACACATCCTGAGGTTTCTCTGTCCCTGCACACACGTGGTGACAGATCTGATCGTCCTCCATTAGCTGAGAGCTCCACTAGTGCAAACAAATCATTTTGACCGTTTCTTAGTTTAGTCAGGTTTAGTTTGGTTTGGTTTAGTTCATTAAAATGTATTTTCCATACATAAAACACGTCAACCTCTGCAAGAGAAACAATGTCCAGATTTAACTACTGATTTCAGTCTGTCGTCCCAGGCTACATTTATACGGTGCAAGTTTGAACCTCCTGACCCAAGACAAAACGAATATTTGTATTTTGGAGAAAAGGTGACAGAAGAGCAAACTAGCTGGATGGACGGATGGATGGATGGATGGATGGACGGAGAGATGGATGGATGGACGGATGGATGAACAGAGAGATGGATGGATGGATGGATGGATGGATGGATGGACAGAGAGATGGATGGATGGATGGATGGATGGATGGATGGATGGATGGATGGACGAAGAGATGGATGGATGGATGGATGGATGGATGGATGGATGATGGATGGGTGGATGGATGAATGATGGATGGACGGATGGACAGAGAGATGGATGGATGGATGGA